>JAPYYV010009334.1:0-18178 GCA_030522625.1 Copidosoma aretas | reverse complement strand
TGTAATGACTAGCATCACGTAGTGTTATTAAACTATAAGCAAGGGTGAATCCGACACTACCTCTATGGTAGCAATGTGTGTACGTAGAGGCGTATTTAGAAGATCACCACCTTACAAAAAAAAAAAAAAAAAAAAAAAAAAAAAAACAATAAATGAAATGCACTTCCGAAAAATTGACTGGTAAAAAAAACCAGGTAAAGGAAAAATTTTAAAACTAAAATAAAAATAAATTAAAAAAATATTTATGGTCATGGATTATTGTAAAAAAAAGCCGCGGTAAATTGAAATTTCAATATGATGTCAAGAAGTTTAAAAGTAGTCGTGTTCAATTTATATAAACTCTCATATAAACTTTATATAAATTCTTTTAAATTGTATACATGTAATTGGATAATTGAAACAAAAGTAGACAATCATATACGTTTAGAAGGAAAAAGTTATAATTTAAAGTTTTTCCAAAAAGGCGTAAAATCTCATAAAAATCGACCTTTAAAAACGTTAAAAGTGTATTCAAGGTTTGAATGTTATACATTTTTCCCCCCCCAAATTCTGTACTACAAAAGTAGTGTGATCCACAATAATCCTTTCCCAAGCTTAAATATACTTAAATTATTGTTGCAGTTTATGAATAATATTGTTTTGTTTCATTATACAAATTCGCAACAAAAATTTTAGTATATTTAAGCTTGGTACAGGATTATTGTGGATCTCACTATTTTTGAAGTAGAGAATTTGGAGAAAAAAAATTATAACATTTAAACTTGTATTAAATTTTTTAACATTTTTAGAGGTTGATTTTTATGAGTTGTAATTACATGAGATTTGCATCAATTTATCTTGTAGTCATTCCTTAATCCTAAAGTCCTCCTTCAGATCCATGCATACGAGTAATAAACAGATTAGGATATTTCTAGTAACAAATTTCACTAAAGTCTACCTGAGCTCTTACCTGACATCGTATTATAGATCTTACTCAAGGTAGAAGGTAAAATCTATTTCCTAAGTTGTAGACTTTTATCTTAATTCTTTGTAATTAGTAAAAAATGTAATGCATAAATGTATTTTGATAAAAATTCTACATATCGGTTTAAAATCTTGTAAGCGCTTAGGCAGCACTTGAATGAAAAAATCATCAAAAATTAGCCGTTTTTTGTCAATTTTAGAAGGCAATATTTTTCCAAAAGTCGTCAAAAATCAGTCGTTAATTGACGTAAAAGTGTCTGTTACACTATGTAATGTAATTTTCGTTCCAAAAGAAATAAAGATTTGGATTCACCAATTCAATTAAGCTTATAAACAGTGAAAATATAAGTGTGAAAGTTGGTATAGCACGGTTAGATTTATCGGCTACACTCAATCTGGATGAGTCCAAATGATAGATACAGACTTGAACACTACTTAGAGAGTACACCACCTATCTTTAAATGTCGTTTAAAGAAAAAAAGAAGTCTGCCTCTTTCATTCATATTTATTCAAATTGAGTTTATCGGGTGGGTACTATTATCAAATACAAACTTGCATACTACTCAAATTACTGAAATATTTTTATTGCTCTCTAGGTCTCCAGAGAGTGCGGTGTTTAATTTCACCCAAAAACACAAATAAATTTGTTGCTATACAGAATGAATTTTAAAAAAATTACACATGTGCACTGCAAATAAAAAACACATTGAAAATGATTACCATAATACTCTAAGACATGGAGAATGATTAAGGTTAATCGGATGGGTCCACCTGTCAGTCACAAGCTTGCTTACTACTAAAGTGCTTACTACTAAGCTGATGTATTTCGATTGTTTTCTAGGTCTCACGGTAGTGTGAAATCCATTTTAAACCTGGTTCTAAAAATCAATTAGTTGCTATACAGAATAAATTAAAAAAAAATCGACCTATTTGTACTGCAAATAAGAAACAGATTGAAAATGATTAAAAATGGAAATGTGTATTGTATCCATTTTAAACCTGGTACTAAAAATCAACTAGTTGCTGTACAGAATAAGTTTTGAAAAATTTTACACATTCGCACTGCAAATAAGAAACAGGCTAAAAATGATTGCCACAATCTTATAAGATTTGGAGGATGATTAATAAATGTTAGCAACAGTGCAAGCAGTGTGCAAGCTAGTGTAACTTTTTAATGAATTCAAAAATAGTTCATCAGATGGGTCCAACTGTCAATTGCAAGCTTGCATACTGCTCAAACTACTGATATTTTTTTCGTTCTCTAGGTCTTAGGAGAAAGTAGTATCAATTTTAAACCTGGTAAGTACTACAAATCAATTAGCTGCTATACATAAAGAATTTAAAAATATTTTACACATTGAACTGAAAATAAAAAACAGATCAGAACGATAACCGCAATCTTATAAGACTTGAAGAATGATAAAGAAATATCAGCAGCAGTATGGGCACTTTGCAAGACTGTACAACTTTTTATCCATTTAAAATTTAGTTCATCGGTTGGGTCCAACTATCAGCCACCAAATTCCATACTACTCAAACTGCTTCTCATATAATTGTTTGTTGTCTAGGTCTCATAGGAGTGTGGTATTTATTTTGAACATGGTACTAAATATCAATTTGGTGTAGAGATTTGTTGTTGGAATATTTCAAAACTCTTGCAATGCGAATAAATAAGAGGTTTAAGATAATGATCTCAATCGCCTAAGACTTGGAAAATGATTGAGCAATGTCAGCAGCAGTTCAAGATGTGTGTAAGCCTGTGTTCTACATTTAAATTCATCTAAATTTAGTTTCTCGTATGGTCCAAGATAATATGATGGATAGATATGTCAGATACAGTCTTGCATACTGCTCAAACTGCTTCTGATATGTTTTGATTGTTTTCTTGTTCTCAAGAAAGCGTGATATCCATTTAAAATCCTGAAGTGAATTTTATTCAGTTGATTTGCAAAATATTTCTCAGAAATTTTAAAAATCTTGCACAGCAAACAAGTAACAGATTTAAAATAAATACTATAATCATTATGTGACTGGATAGCAATGAAAATATCAGGAGCAGTATTCAAAGCTATATTTGACTTGGACTCACCTACTGAAGTTAACTTGGGTGAATTTAAAAGTGAGATGCAGATTTGCATAGATTTCCGATCATCTCTTTAACTTTCATATTTTTTGTCTGCTCTAAAAGTTTCTTAGTAAACATTAGTCTTATCATATTTAATAACCATCATTATATAAAGTTTATTTTACTTGCAAAATTTAGAGACTAGCAGTATACCAAAGTTATAAGGCAAGCTACATTAATTATGATTATTAAGCACCTGGACGATTATTCAAACATGAGTTATCCATGCAGCCCAGGTACTTTTCATGCTTATATGAGCCTTTAACGACGTCACCTGAAAATGTTTGTAATAGTGTTTTCTTTTGCACTGTGTTTCATCATAACTTTGATTATTACTTGTATAAACAGTTAATCACACCTCAGAAGGCATCTGAACAATTAGTAGCCACTGATTTGAAATGAAAGCCAGAAAAGAAAGATGAAAGAACAATTAGTAGTCACTGATTTAAAATTAAAGCCAGAAAAGAAAGATTAAAACTAGAAAAAATTAAAGCATCTCACAACAATAAATTATAAATATCTAGATGATTCCATTATGTTTATGGCTGCAATCAATTTTTCCAGCTAGTGTTAAGGGTATATTACACCGTTAAGATACAAATTACTATCGAAATAATAATAAAATTATTCTCCAAAACATGTAACATTATTTTCACAAATTCGATTTGACCAAGGGATCTGAATGATAATAAAGGCCATATAACATTCCGCAATAAGAAAAGTATTTTCAAAGAAATGTTCAGGTGATTGTGAATCTCAAATAATTTTTACCGGCTTATTTATGTGTTGTATTCACCTACCGTTCTAAGCAGTTAGTACCATGTACGACTGATTTCTTAAACATTTCTATATTCGAGAACAATTGGAACGCATCACAAATAGTCCCAGTAGTGTGCAGTCTTTATCCCACATATTTATTTATTTGTATTTTAATTAGCGGATTTATGATTCAATCATCACACATCTACGTTAGAAAAAAAATTTTCGAAGTTTTTATTTGATGTTTCTAATTATTCGTTTTTTTTTTTCATTCACTATCTCGTACTGACTACTTGATTTACTTTAACAATTTTTTAATAATTTTTGTTTTGAAATACATCAAGCCTCTTTATAATTAAATACTTATATGTATTGTATTACCGGCACAACAACAAACAATATACATTCCTTAATTATTTCAGACCTGATCATTATAAATTATTTTTATTTCAGGTTTAGATCGTAGCTTTATTTTCACAGACTAGGTATGTATTGATATTTTACTAGTCTGTACAAAGGGACTCTGTCAGTTACCTATAACGACTTTGTCTTTCAGTTTGTTTAAAGAGATTTATTAATTGAAAATTTATTCTTAGAATCATTTTAATTATAGCAAAAGCAATATTGTTCAAATCGTATATATGATTACCTGGTACTAATTTAATGTATCGATCTTCTAGGAAAAGTGAAACAAATCGTATATAGACGATGATTGAGAGATATTCTTCAGCATGTCACTAGGCTATAAGTGTGTATACGGGTGTATGTCTCTTTAATACACTATATGCCCTGTGTTTTCTTAAAAGCTTTTATCAATTGATAGATTTTGCATAAGTACAAACGTTATACAAGAATAAAAAAAATCATCCATAAGTGTGGTTTGAACACATGATCTTCCCTTTACTGAACAGATGCCCTTACGTTTTTTTTAAAGATCATTTTATTCAAGAATAATTTACAGTTCATTTCTTCACAAGCCTGAACAATACGTACAAAAAATTGGCTTACAGACTAATGGTTTTACAATACTAGTTGACTTAATCTTATACGCTGCAATTATTTCAGATTAAATTTTGTTTAGTTTATCCTGTTTCGATTTGTGCGAGTAACTACGAGACGTTGCTCGGGTGTTAAAACATTTTTGTTGTGTTTTGCAAAGGGAAAAATTTTTGTAAAAAAAACTCCTTATCTCTTTTTTTTTAGCTTGTTTGACTATATACTACCTTATAAATGAAACTAATTAACCTAACTTTTTTTTTTTATACGTATTTACATATATTTACATTTATTTACAGTATGTTTAGAACTTAGGGTACTTTATTCGTTTAACCACCAGTGTTGTGTGGATCTTGTTTCCTCTTTCTGATCTCTGAGCGGCAGAGATTTACAATATTTTAATGGTGGCATGCTTTCTAAATTTTCGGGTAGTTTTTTTGTTTTTTTGGTGTCTTGACCAATGATATATTAAAGGTTTATTCATATTGTTCTGTATCAGCCTTTGTTTGTCCAATAATAAAAACGATTCTGGTGGGACTATTCCACCTCTCTTACATCGTTCTGAATAATCTTCATTTATATTCATATTCTATTTACTTATGATAATATTTTGGACTTTGTTGCAATTAATATAGTAGTTTCTAATTAATTTCATCATAAAACTATCGATTATAGGTATGTTTGCTTTGTCATACAGTTTTTTATTTTATATAAACTTGTTATAATCATGTACTGGGTTTCTATTTGTATTAAGACACGCTTTTAAACATTTTCTTTCAAATAGTCTAAGGAGTTTCAGGGTGGACGCGCTCTGATGACACTAAATAGGTACTGAATACACTAATATTAGTCTAATCAAGAGACAAAAATAGATATTTTTGGCCCTATTATTTAGATGCCTGTTATAAAAAAGTCTGCCTAAACTCTGGAACGCTTGTTTGGCTTTTTTTAATTGAATTATTGGGTACTCATAAAGTTTGATCAGGTGATCCACTTGTACTCATAGATACTTTACAGTTTTTTTATGACTAATGGCTATTTTTTCGTTGTTTGTGGTCTTAAGGTTTCTTTTAAATTCCTTCCAGTTTTGCTTTTGTTTCCTGTTGAGTTTGTCGTAATCTAATCTAATTAAGATCGTTTTACACTTATGTAGGTTAACTTTAAGATACCATCTGTTATAATAAATGTTTACGTCATTAACTATTTGTTCAAGATTTTTCCGCGCCATTTCGGTTATTTTAGCTTTCGTGTACACTATTAGGTCATCTGCGAAAAAGACAGCTTGCTTTTTATCGCTTTTATTTAAACCGTAAAATTTCGTAGCACTACTGATATATATGTTGAAGAGAATCGGCGCATTAAACAGTGCCTTGGTGTAGGCCCTCGTATATTTTATAATGTTTTGATTTTGAGTTGTTGTAGGTTATCGTGTACAGTTCTTGGTCTTGGTATGATTGATATAGTACGTCTATAATATGTGTTGGGAATTTGTGTGGGGTTAATTTGAATAAAAGACCTTTAATCTATATTGAGTCGAAGGCTTTTTCAATGTCGATTAGGCATGCAGCCACTAAGTTCCGATTATTTATATGCTGGCATGTATCGCTTAATACCTTGTGTAGTGCATGGCATGTGGAGTGTTTGTATTTGAAGCCAAATTGCTCCTCTGGTATGATTTTATTAGTTGTGCGAAATTCATTTAACTGTTTGTTTAAGAGTACCTATGTTAAAGAGTAAACATTTTGCTGATGCTTGGAAGGAGACTTACGGGTCGGTAGCTTTTAGGGTTTTTTGGATCATTTTTTTTTTTGTATATCGGAACTACTTTGGCTATTTTTTATTTGTTTGGATATTACGCGTTGTTTATGATGTTGTTAAAAATGATTGTACAGTTTACTATATTGTTGAGATTAAGATGTTTTAGGACTATATTAGGTACGTTGTCATGTCCAGAAGACGTTTTGTTGTTAAGTGTCCTCAATATTGTTAGGGTATCTATTACATTGAAAAATGTTTTCTCTAATTCTTTTTTCTGGTCACATGCTATATTGTTATTATCGAATTTAGTTATTGTGTTTTCTTTTTTATTAATTGCTCTTTCTCCGATTTCTTTATTTTTAATGTAAATTATTTGGTTTAATCTGCCATTTAGATTTTCTAGTTTTGGGGTGCTTACTTGTTAATAGTTCAACGCTAACAGGTTAAGTATGTCTTTTTCATTATTTAGTGTATATTTATTCCCTTCGTGCTGTAAGTCGTTGACATTTAATTCTAGGTCTTTGATACATTTTTCATTGTCTGTATTTATTTGGAGCCATTCTATGCCCTCCAGGCTTTTATTTTTAAACATTTTGTTAATTTGTGAAAAACGTGCATATATCTCTATAATTGATTGAATTGACTTTGCTTCCCCAAAATTCATTATAATTTATTGAGTACTGTTTTCTGATGTCATAGCATATTTGGTTGATGTAATTTCGCGTCATTTCAATTTCTTGTTTTATTATTACGTTGTTTGGGCTGCAATTTTTTTGTCGTTTTTTTAGGTGGGATATCATACTTTTCTAATAATATATTTGTCTGATGGGTATTATACTTGTGTATGCTGTTTGACGGTTTAAACGTTGGCACTGTTTTTTCTATCGTTATCAATATCTCTTTTTCAATTTCTTGCAGGTAAGTCTCTATTTCATGGTTTGTAAGTTTTCTGTTGTTGGGTATATTTATCTCATTTTTGTTTATCTCCCTTGTAAAAATATTCCACTCAGTGTGTTTGGAGTTTTTTCCGTAATCTGTTTTACTGAGTGTTATATTGTTATTGATATGCTTTAGATCTAGTTGTATAAGCGTTGCTTGGTGGTCACTTGTAAATTCTATAACCGGGATTTGGTTGTTTATTGATCTGATAGGCAACCTCGAGTCGGCTATACATGCATCTGGTTTAGATTGTCCTCTATCGAATGTGGGTTCAATTGGGGTGTATAGTGTAGATTTGTTTACTATAGCGTTAATGTCTAACCATGTTTCAAGAAAATTTCCTCTCGGGTTAGTGTATGTATCTTCCCAATCAGCGTATCTTATATTCATGTCTCCTGCTATGATGTAGTAGTTGTTAATATCCACTAGCTTGGTTTTTTCGTAAAAATGATTTCATTCCCTAATAAAGGTTTGCCTCCTATAGCTCTGCACGAAGGTGCTGACTATGAATAGATTTTGTTGTTCGCAAACGTAATTTTTATAGTGCAAGTTTCCAGTATATATTGCTTTCTGGGGGGTGCTATTGTTACCTTTTCAAAGGGTATCTCGTTCTAAATTAATATATCAGTGCCTCCACCCTGGATCGCATTTGGCCTATCTTTTCTTATTAGTTCGTATTTTTTTAAGTTCATTTTATGATTATTGTTCAACTTAGTTTCACTAAGCAGCATGATGTCGGGGTTGTGTTTATTGGTAAAGTCTAATAATAAGTTTCTTTTTTGAACTGAAATGATTCTTTATTTCTTCTAGTCCTTGATTATTGCTCTCTCTCGTTTTTGGTATTTACAACAGGATGTGCATGTATTTCAAACTCGCCTGGAGTGTTCATTTGTGTTATTGCCTTAGCATAAGAGGTTATGTTATTGTAATTAATTTTGCTGAAGTTATTACGCTGTTTGCATCCTTTTCCAATTATGTTTTCGTTTTGTTTCATTTTTTTTTTTTTTTTTTTTTTTTTTTTTTTTTTTTTTTTTTTTTTTTTTTTTTTTTTTTTTTTTTTCCGTGTTTTTTCCTTTTTTTTTTTTTTTTTTTTTTTCATATGCCTCTTTTTCTTTTTTTTTTTTTTTTTTTTTTTTTTTTTAATGAATTCTTGGGCTCGTTGCAGATACACGCATCCGCGATAATTCGCCGGGTGATTACCGTTACAATTTGCATATTTTAATGCACAAGCCACGTCTACTTGCTTGTTTGTATTAATTTTGCATTTGCCTGGCGCATAATTTCTACCGTATTTCACACAGCGATGCGGTAAGTTGTAATTACAGCTAGAGTGCCCTACTCGCTGGCACTTATGACATTGAAAGGATGTTGTCTTTTTATAGTTTTCCCAGATGGTCGCTTGATGCGCAATATACCTAATCTTATATAATTGATTTACATCGCTATCGCTTGTTATATGAACTAGTATTATGTTGCTTCTGTTATTTTTCGGAATTAAGTTTTTAAATTTTTGTTATTTCGACTTTGGGTAGCTTGAGATCTCGGAGTTGTTCTAGAACTTTACTGTTTGTAAAAGTGCTATCCATTCCCTTGAGGACCACCAGTATACTTTTTTCTGCTGCTGGTGTGTATGTATAAAAATGTATGTTCCCTTTAATGAGTTCCTTTTTAATTTTCTCGAATGTTTTAAGATCGTATGCGTAGATATTTTGTTCTGCTTTATTAACATTTTTTATTTGAAATTTATTTTTGTGTTTAATGCTAAGCAGGCTCGTTAAATGTTTAGCACTTTCACAAAAAGAGTAAATGAGAGGGACCCGCACTCGTTTTACTCTATCGTTAATACCGTCCTTTTTACCTGTTTTGTTATGTGTAGACTCTTGCGACTGCTTGCCTTGCTTTGAGGAATTTGGCAGCTGGGCGTCATGCTGCTGCTCGTCAGTGGCTTGGGTGACGTCATATAGTACGTTGAATTTGTTTGGGCTGATTAGGAAATTCCTCCCTGTTCCCGCTCTTTTAGCTGCTGTAGCTGCTGCCGCTCGCGCTGTTGCTTGGGACGATTGTTTGCGTGTCTTTTCCATTTGCCCTCTGCACTGTTTGCGCTTGCCTCCTCCTCCTCCTGCTCTTCCATCTCTGTCTCACTCCCTGTTGTGGAGTGCACCGACTCTTGCTGCCTCTGTAAGCCTGTCCTTTTTGCCTTCGTATTTGGTTTGGGGTTTATATGAAATTACTTTTTGTTGTTGTTAATGAGCTTTCTTACTATGTCTTTTTCTAGGTGCGTGGAGAGCGGTGTGTTTTTCTGCACAGTGTTATTCGTGGTCTTTTTCTTTTCTTGCATGTCGACTGCCTCAATTGGGCCGCGGTCGTCCATTTTTCTTTTCCTTTGCTGGCTTGCGGTTGAGCCTGACGTGTGCGGCGGCGTCATGTAACTATGTTATTTCCTTCTTTAGGTTATGTATTATGTGTACTTGGGCCACATCGACATTCGCTTACTGCTGTGACTGCACTATGAGCACTGCACTGGGGCTTCACTTGCACGACTCGATGAGGTTCCTTGACTTTTACAATTCTATCAGTGATTATTAACGTTGTGTCACCGAATTCGGCCTTGCAGATGTTAGACATTCGCTGTTGTTGCCGAGTACGAGCGTGTTTAATCCGAACTGCTATTTACGCTCTCCACGACCTGCCCACACGGCTGCTCCAGCCCGACTCTGACAGATGTGCTTACCAACTAAGCTATCAGAGCCATGTGCTGTCACGCTGTATGTTCTGATAAATTCTTTATTCTTGTGTGTGAGATATTACATTCAATTGACCTGTCTTTGATTAAAGGTCCAGATTAAACTACTTTGAAAACATTCTTTCACCCTCCATATATTATATTTATTTAATAAATTCCTATTGATCTTATGGGGTAAGTCACATGGTAAAAAGTATATAATAATTATTGTCTATGTACGACTTATTTCACTCGCCCCAGAAGATCAATATAAAGTTAATAAATAAATATAATACATGGAGAGCCAATTGAATGTAATATCTCATACACTGAGAAAAAAGTCTAGTGAAGTCTACTAACGTAAGTCCGGTGAAAATAACGAGCCCGCTCTTAAGTCAGTTTACTACACTACTCTGGTAAATCAAACTAATCTTCTTGGTCGCGCTTACTGCAGCTGGCGCGCGAACGCTGTCATAACACTGTTCGTACGCATATCATTTGTCAGCAGGACTTATTCATTGTCTGGTTTTTCTTATACAGAAACAAAAATCTATGTTATCAGTTGTGAGTTTTGTGATTTTTTCATAGAATGTTTTCTATCGACCTACTTTTGGACACATGGAACTTGAGTTCTTTTAAAGAACGATTCAACAGTACGTTAAGTATAACCTCATTATATTTTGTCGTCGAAAGCATGAAAAGTGAAGAACTTAAATTGACCATAACTTTTTTTCCATGCTCCCTTGATAAAAAACACACAAGCACAAAATAGTTCACAATACTGAAATTTGAAATTTGATTTGTCAATCTTACAAGTACTTATATTTCTAAACCTTTTTCAGGTTAGTTATCAGATATTATTATTAATTATTACTCATCAAAGATAAATATGTTGTATACTGTCGGATAAGTAATCTTGAGAAGTTTTAGAAATATAAGTACTTGTAAAATTTAAAAATCCAATTTTAAGCATGCTGTGAGTACGACAAAAACCAAATTTCTTTCTAATTATTTTAGGTACTTGAAAACTATAAATCTTGCTGTAAAATTATATTTTGAATTATTTTGTGCTCTTGTGTTTTTTTCTAGGTGGCTCAGAAACACAAAGTTATGGTCAATTTAAGTTTTAACACTTTTCATGCTTCCGCCGGCTAGCAAAATGTCTATGATTAGAAAAATACTATTTATTACTCTATATAAAACTTAATTGGACTGTCATAAATTTATAGAATTGTAAAACAGATAAATTTTTTCAGATACATCTCTTACAGGAATTGAATCTAGTATAAGATGGTTAGAAATATTTTATGGTTGTATTAGAATTCATCAATACTGTATATCAATCATGAACACTCATTAACGCTCATTACTAATTTATATTTAAATAAAAAAATTGTGAACCACATTCATAGTATCTTATTTACCTCTCCTTCGAAAAGGCTTTAAAATACAAAAAAAAGTTTTGTTTCTCATCATGACTCAACAACCTGATTTTTTATTATGAGTTTTCCTTAGAGTTTCCATACCCATACATACAAGCATATTAGTAAATCCAATAATAATTACTGGAATCAATTATCATCACAATTATTATCTTACTAATATAAGAAACAGCCATTACATTGCATTTATCAACAAACCACCCACATAGCATCGTACGTTTCTGAAACGTTAGCATCGTACGTTTCTGAAACGTTTCTGAAACGTTTCATTGGAAACTTAGAAACGTTTCAACTTAAGTCTCAGAAACGTTTCTGAAACGTTTCAGAAACATTGAAATGTCCGCTCTAGAGCTGATACGAAACGTCTCTGAAACGTTTCCAAAACGTTTCTAAAACAATCCCACATTTAGTGCAAATGTTTACAAAAATAATGGTTCTTAATTATTTAATCCATACCCAATATTATAAAAATAATATTGAAAAATAAAAAAAAAAATAAAAAAAAAGCTGCCGGACGTGGGGCACGAACCGGGACTGCCAGAACAAAAGGCAAGTATCTGATCCAGTTGGCCAGAGTGGATACGATACCTGATCTATAATTTACGTCCATATTAACTGCAAAGGCAATGTACTTTTTTTTTGTTATTTACAACTCAATAGTACACATATATAAATATTATAACCTGAATGTTTTGAAAAAATTTTCAAATTAATATTTGTATTTTCATGATTCAGTTGTAAAAAACAAAAAAAAAGTACATGATCTTTGCAGCTTATATAGACGTAAATTATAGATCAGGTATCTTAACCACTCTGTCCAAGTGGATAAGATGCTTGCCTTTCGTTCTGGCAGTCCCGGTTCGTGCCCTACATCAGGCAGCTTTTTTTAAATTTTTTTTTATTCTTACTATTATTTTTATGATATTGGGTATGGATTAAATAATCAAGAACAATTATTTATGTTAATATTTGCACTATATTTTGGATTGTTTCAGAAACGTTTTGGAAACGTTATAGAGATGTTTCGTATCAGCTCTAGAGCGGACATTTCTAGGTTTCTGAAACGTTTCAGAGACGTTTCTGAGACTTAAGTTGAAACGTTTCAGAAACGTATCAGAAACGTACGATGCTATGTGGGCACGAATTATAAATATTAACAATCATACGGTTTTTTATATTTTAATGTATCGATTAAAAGTTAATTCTCTATTCTATTACCTATGTTTGCGTAAATATTCACTTAATATTAATATTAAAATCATTAACCGTTTTATTTATAGTATGTTAGTACTGGAATCCTTCCTAGTAATAGCTACTTGGATATTTAGTAGTGATTACAAAAGCTGTCAGGTGAAGTATACTAGAGCGCCACTACCAAAATTACATAGTAACTACTATCAAAGACTCTAGTAAACTTCACTAGACTTTTTTCTCAGTGTACACAAGAATAATGAATTCATCAAAACTTACAGCGTGACAGCACATGGCTCTGATAGCTCAGTTCATAACAGCACATGTCCAGTAAACTTTTTTTTTTTTTTTTGATAGCGGGAAGGAGGAGATCTTTAAAAGACGCCTCTACGTGCACACATGGCTACCGTAGAGGTAGTGTTGGATTAACCCTGGCTTATAGTGTAATAACACTACCTGATAGTAATCATCATGGGCGCCTACCGACTAAAACCATCCTCCCAAAGAGAAAACCAGTCCGTTGGACTATTATTCTGATATAAGTGTTGAAACAGAAAAGAAGAGATAGAATCAGAGAAACAGTAGAAAGATGAGAAATAATGGCGAAGTTTGATGACCGATCAAGAGACTAAGGGAGAAATGTGGTCGGTGCTATACGCATCATGGCAAAACTCGAATATTGAGGTGTCAAAGCAGCCTCAGGGACGACGGGAGAGAGAGAGAGAAGCACATCCTGTTCAGGCATCAGACTTATGAGCGAAGAGAATTTACTCATAGATCTTCAGCCCAGCCGCGTCGATAGTTGCAGGGCTGATAGTGACTTATCTGGATGAACTGCTGGCCCAGGTGTTGGCCCCCCCGGAAGAGACTCGCCGGTGACCGATTTACCAGGACTATGAGCTTCTGGCTTTCCTGCCCGGAATTGGCTATGCCAACTGCCAGCGGAAACCCCCCCTCCAGCGTCAGGGCACACCGACGATTTCTCCAACGTGGGATTGCCCCCCAGGTCCAGAAACTGTAGTCAGTCAGCTAGAACCGAGATAATGTGTTTTCGGCGCCACAGGTACTTGTCCCACGGAAAAAGTCCGAGAATCGAAATTCTCGAACATTTTTCGACGAGAATCAAACCCGTTTTGCCTCAAGTTTGTCAGGCTAGGAAGCTAGCACGCTAACCACTAAGCCATCAAGGACTCTATGTCTGGTAAACAGAAGGTCTCGTGTTCAAACCATACTCATGGATGATTTTTTTCATTCTTGGTTGACGTTTGTATTTATGTAAAATGTATTAGTTGATACTTGCTTTTAATAAAACGCAGGGCATATAGTGTATTAAAGAGTCACACACTCGTGTACACACTTAGAGTCTAGAGATATGATAAAGAGTACATATTAATTATTGTCTATAAACAATTTATTTCACTTGCCTCAGAAAATCAATAACAATTTATTAAATTAATGTAATATATGGAGGGTGAAAAAATAATTAAAAAAAAATCTTATGATCAACATGGGTAAACATACTGAAATAGAACGGTATTATTTTTCGGAAACCTTACATTTGTTATTAACACACGTAATAACATCAATATACCGTTTAACGATGCCACACAGCATATATGGCCGTTAGAAATGAAGCGTCAAAAAAGAAAAGAAAAATTATATAATAAAAGTTTTGCTGATAAATACGATAGATTAGATAATCATAGAAGTAAAAGGGTAAGACAAAATTTTTTAACTGAGAAAATTTCAAATAAAATGAAACGTGATGATATTTTGAAACTTAATCGACTGTACTATGCACATGTAAGATCGGTTAAAACGTCAGAACGACGTGACATTATGTCAGAACAAGATCGCCTATACTGTTTTCAGAGTCAACATCATGCTACTAATAAAAATTGATACATGAAAATGAATTGACGATGGATGTTTACAGATTAAATATTTTAGTGTTATCAAAGAAAATTTTATTATGCTTAACAAAAATTTTTCGATTGAATTTCGTAATGATACTGATCTTTTTAGGAATTTTCAAGATAAGTGAAGTACAAATCGTTTAATTGGTATGAGCCTTAGTGAAGCATTATCTACATTATTTCATTAATATAAGCCTGGAATTTTAATTACCGCATCCAAATCATTTGGAATCATAAGTTACAGCAATAAGTTATATTTTTGTGATTCACACTTTTGTGGTTAGAAAGGGGCCAACACGAAAACAAAAGATGGTGATGCTTGTATAATCAAATGTGAAACTATAGCAGAACTTCAGCGCATACGTAGACAAGCAACAGGTTAAAAAAATCAAACATTTCTTTTAAATTACATCGATGTACATATAAAGCCAGATACCGCTCTGGTAGATCAAATAACACGGACTGAAAAAAACATTGTCGCTATAGACAAATCCCACTCCGATCGACAATATTCAAATGAACGACACGAAGCAAATAGGACTTTGAAAAAACAAATACGTCAAAGTACTGCTGACATAAAAATTAATCAAGTATCACGAATCGTCAGAGCTATGTCGAACCAAGGAAATGGTTAAATATTCACTTCAGGATTTGCAGGAATCCAATATTTTTCAATGGTTTGGGCAAACATACTGAGAGCACATATATATTTACCTCATAGATGGACTATAAATACGTTAGATAAAAATATGGGCCGTATTTATTCTAAGATAGTACAATTGACAAACAATATTCCTCATGCACACCCTATTCCCTCTGATAGGTACTTGCAAGTACAAAACCTGGCTGTAATTGAAAATAATATTATTATTATATATGACACAAATTTTTGTATCGAGTA
This sequence comes from Copidosoma aretas, assembly GCA_030522625.1. Lineage (NCBI taxonomy): Eukaryota > Metazoa > Arthropoda > Insecta > Hymenoptera > Encyrtidae > Copidosoma > Copidosoma aretas. The sequence goes on along the minus strand of JAPYYV010009334.1, from coordinate 2,466 downwards.
TGAAGATGATATTATGCTTTCTGGTAATTGACAAGATGTAGGGAAGAACGATAACGTTGGACTTGCTCTACGTGACGCCTTGAACTCAATATTTGAACAACATCAAGCTGGAGTTTAAATTACTGCATTTAAATGTGAGTAATGCATGAAAACGAAATATTTAGTTTTACCAATTAGCACTCCTGTGGTTCGAGAGGCGAAAGTGTGAAATCAAGTTCTGGTAAATCATGTATTATTAAATGTGATATAATTCTCAAATTAGAGCGTATTTGTAAAAGATATCTCAGCTCCTGTAATAGTCAATTCACCAATAATTACACACCGATTCATACTAAACATGATCCAATTCCAGAACAGATAAGAGAACATACAGATCAAGAAAGTAATTTACATGAGGAAAATGATAATACGGTTTCCGAACAAACTGAAAATATTGCCATTCAAATATTTGTAATGGCCCGAAATGATTACAGACAATCCTATGTAGAAGATCAACTTAAGGTATCGGAAAATCTTAACAAACTCATACGGAAAACAGAAACAATATACAAATAATATAGATTAAAACAACTGATTCTGCTCTTCAAGAGTCTTATATGTTTGAACAGGCCTTTATTTGTAAAATTCATTATAGTTTCCTGATGAGATTCTACAGTCAACAGATCACATAATACGAAATACAGGTACTTATTGTGTAAAAAAAAATTATTTTATCAAAATTGCAATATTGCGTAAGTGTAAAAGGTCATTTATTCAACTAGTAACTTAAAACTTTGAGACTTTTTTAATTATCGTTCGATTTTAATTTTTCGGAGGTACTTTTTTACCTTAAACTATTGCCGAAAACTTTACCGATTTGAATTTTAAAAATATGAATTGCATAAAATTGTAGGTCTAAATATTTATCCCCCAATAATTAAAAACTAAGAACAATTAGAACTAGCTTTTTGAAGACTTGACGTTTGAAAATTTGAATCGGTAAAGTTGTGAGTAATTGTTCAAGGAACAATATAAGCTTTTGAAAACTAAAATTAAACGAAAAGTAAAAATGTCTCTATGTTTTGAGTGACTTTTTGACAAAAAATGACGGTATACACTTGTACAATATTGCAATTTTGATAAAAGAATTTTTTTTTAACACATCAAGTAACCTTATTTCGTATTGTGTAATCTGTTTCTTGTCAAATCTTATCAGGCTACTAGATTGATTATCATAAATTAAGGCCTTTTCTAACATATAAGACTCCTTAATCATATTATTAAAAAGTGTATTTTGTGCAGTGCGCAGACGGTCTATTGAGAGCCAAGTTAATTGATTTTTTTAAATCAACATAGATGACTCGCATGCCAAAGCAAATCCAATGATAATATTGGTCCAACATGCTTGGCAGAGTGTAACAAAAAGGTGGGTAAAACGATAGGGAATCGAACTAACGTTTTGTCTTAGATAGTCGGCAGGACTCTCCAGTATGGCTACGCCCTAAGCCATTGACGCTTGCAGCACAGGATGGAATTCGCGCACTTATGTGCTACATGCATGCCTGTAGAACGAGCGTGTGTGCAATGAGGGCAAAATAAGGACGGTATTACAGTTTAAAATACGTAAAAATCATTCTTTTATCCGAAATTTCTTTTAAAGTTAGCCACACCGAGACGTTCTGCCGAATTTCTAGTACAAAACCTGGGTTTGATTCCCTATCTTTTTCCCTACCTTTTTTAACGCTCTGCCACACATGTTGGACCAATAATATCATTGGACTTGCTTGGGTATGTGAGTAATCTATATTGATTTTAAAAAATCAATTAGTTAGGCTCCCGACAGACCATGTGCCTATTGTGTAAAATATACTTTAGAAGACAATATAGTTAATGTAGAGTGATTGTGCCGTTGGCATTTAGTTGTCAGAAGCATCGTCTGATATTCGATCGATGTAAGTGTGTTTGTGTGACCAATATTCGGAGTTCGGAAGTTTCGGAACTCAGCAGACCGTTATGTGGGCCTAGAGGAGATTGCTATTTGCGAGTAAGAGCTGTGCGTGGCTCTCGAGGATTTGTGCGGCCATGGTATGCATGAGAGAGCAGGATATGCGTGTGGCGCGCGGGAGAGGCTCTGCGCTCGGGGAGCAAAGAGGACCAGCTGACGAGGACACTCTTGTCTCTGCACTGAAAAAAAATTTGATGTAGAATATCTCATACTTTTGAAATAACATATCTCAACAATTATTGAACTTTATAAACTCAAAATAACGACCACATTTTCCATCAAAATTGAAATATAGCAGTTCAAATAACTATTGAAGCACACTATTTCTAATTTTGAAGTCGTACACTACAAGTTTTGAAGCGTCTGGCTTCAGCAAGGCATTAAGCTCAGGGAGAGCAGCACTTGGAGCGTCACTCTTCAGCGATTGGAAGCTAAGGTTCCAAACGCCGAAGAGCAAGAGTTCAATGTTTACTGAAGTCTCA
>JAPYYV010009333.1:0-12002 GCA_030522625.1 Copidosoma aretas | reverse complement strand
TCGATCGTTTTCTCTATGATTTCACGTAAAAATCCTTTTTTCAATTTTTCGTTGGACCCCCCTCAGCCCTCCTCTCACACCCCTCACCACTACCCTCAAAAACTTAGAAATTTTTTAGTGTTGATCAGCTATCCTTAAAAACATAAATTTATCATTCATATTAAGAATCAAAGAATTCTATATCAAAACAACTTTCAACAATCATAATATATTTTATAATAATTAATTAAAAGATATTTAAGTGTATACATTAAATTAATCATTAGTTTAATGATTGTTTCACTCTACCTTGCGGTAATCATTTAGGAGCCCTTTTTTACAGTGGCTTTCCCATTTATCTTGGTAGCATAAAGATTATCTTAGCGTAATGTAAGCTATGGCATTGTATGACATATGTTGCTCGGTTTTTTTTTTATAATACTTTAATGATACTAAGTAAACAGGCATATTCCACTTTTAGAGCCTTTTTTAAATTAAAAAAATTTTTTTAATAACTAAAAACAGAAAAATATTTAAAAACAACTATGATTATTAATTGTCATCCAAACAATTTTTTTCCCAAAAAATACCATTAATCATATTTTTATTAATCGACTGTAAACTAATGTATACATTTTCTGGACATTTGCACCTGGACAGTGCTTCATGTAATTGTCTATGAGAAAATCATGGCTCGTTGAAGTAAGGACCTATTTTGTCAAAACTCTGACCTTAAGATATATTTATAGTCATCGCTAATGCTAATACTATTGGAAATTGATTCCTGTGTAAATCAAAAGCTGAAAAAGTATTGTTTCTAGACGATAAAGTTATTTTAGGTATACAAATTTTACTTCCAATTTCTTCCCCTGTAATAATTTCAACTTTAATATTAAACTTACATAATTTAGTTATTTTTTATCTCGTACAATTGCAAAGTCGATCGATAATATTCAAATTTCTCATCAATATAACTATTGCTCCTATTTTTCTATTGGAAAATAATTATGAAGATCATCATTAGATTTCTCAACTTCTTTGTATGTTGCTTTGTCTATTCTGTAATGCGTTACTTTATTTCTTTTCATATTATTGAAAATATGATTATTATTCAAAAAGATAGTGTACTCATTATAAGTAGTTAATATCGCAGTATTCATAGATAAATTGAAATTTTTCCAAATGTTTTTGAGCAAACGTCTAAAGTTAATCAATTATTTGGAATTTTGAATTTTTTAATTATTCCGTTACCAATTTTTAAAAACATTTTCGAAAAACTTTAATCAATTGATTGAATATTCTTATTTAATTTGAATATTTCGAATAATCTCCATAAATATGATGATTTTCTTATTTTGTTTATTATCATGCTTTAATTACTATTTTTAATAAGTGGTAAAATTTGACGGAAATCTCCACCTAAAACGATTAATCTACCTCCAAATGGTTTTTCATTATTACATATATCTCTTAAAGATTTCTTAACAATTTCTGATGCTTCCTTCGGTATCATGGAAGCTTTGCCCTACATAATTAGATCAACTTCTTTTTATTTTGTACTATCCAATTTAAATTCTAAAAATAAGCTGGTTATATTATTTAAATCTGATGGTAATTTGAAATTTTTATGACTTGTCATATCTTTTGGAAGAAGAATCGACGCAATACTTGTCCATGCCATTGATATAATTTTTAGTTTTGTTGATCTAAAATAATAAATTACGGTTTTTCATGAGAATGTTTTTCCAGATCCTCCTGGACCATAAATAAAAAAAAAATTGTTATTTCCATTACATACACATTTAAAAATGCACTTTTGTTCCTTCTTTAATTTACGATATAAATCATTAAACAGTTTTTTACTGTATTTAATTTCTTTATAATTGTTTTTCAAATCGGAAACAATATTTTCTGGAATAGTAAGATTGACGTTTTTACAAAACTTATTTTCTGATTCAAAAATACAGTTTAAATGAAAAAGAGCTTGATTTTCGTTATTTTCTACAAAATCTTCCGTCAATTTTTCTTCATATTTTTCCATATCTCATAACCTTAAATGTTTTCTGCTGTTTCTTTAAAAGTATCGTATAATTTCCCTTCGTATGTTTTCAAATCTAAAAATGATGTACAACTATTTCTTTTGTTTAATATAAATATCAAGAAAAATCTTTCTTGGACTTTTGAGAAATACCATTTAATTGACCTATTGCATTACGTTTTCTAACATGTTGTTGCTTTTCCCATTGTTTCTTTCTTTTATTGAAAATTTAATGTTTAGAATTATTTACGTACTTCAAACTTTTAGCAAAATCATCAATTTAATTTAATTTAAACCATCCTGTTAGTTGTATTTTGTAATTATTTTCGCATTCAGGAATCTACAATTCTTTGATCACTATTTTTCGCTAATTTCATAGATAAATGGAAAAATTAACTACGCTATGGCTTCTATCGAAATTAGCATATTCTTGTAAGTGCCATGCTGCTTCCATTGGACCTGAATAACGTGCATCAATATACTGTTTTATGTTATCGTAAACATAACTTTCAGGATTGAATTCTTTTTGTGGTAAACATTAAACTTTATCGTTTCCTTTATAAATATAATTATGTATGTATTGTATACTCTGTATTGATGCACAGTATTCAACATTTATTTGACAACTGTACTTGTGTCTACTTTCATTATTAATTATTAATTATTTTCAATATTTTAATCTTAGAAATCTTTCTTGGACAAAAATTTAAGCCTCTTTTAATTCTTTACCAAGTAAATTATGATATTTGACGAGTGCAGCATCTTTAAAGAGAAAATTCAGCGCACTTTTATACTCTGCTTGGAATGAATGGAAGAAGACTTGATAGAAAAAGCTAATCAATTTGTGAAATCGAGCGCACACTAAAGACAGCATCACGAAAAGTGATTTTCGACGTACTTGTCTAGTATTATAAATTATAATAATTAGTTTTTAATATCACAATAAATAACATTTCCTTAGGTCAGAAGATTAAGTCTTAATAAAAATTTTTATCGAGTAATAAATAACACTTGATTAGTGCAACATCTCAAATGAAAAAATTCAGGACACTCAAATACTCTGCTTTAAATCAATAGAACAAGGCTTGATAAAAAAAGCTAATTAATTTATGAAATAGAGCTCGCGATAAAGGCAGAGTCTCGAAGAGTGACTTTTGGCGCCCTTGTCTAGCTCTGATATCAATAATTATTAAATTTTGATATTAAAATTAATGACATCTTCTTAGGTCAGAAGATTAAGTCTGAATGAAAATCTCTATCGAGTAATAAATAGTACTCGATCAGTGTAGCATCTGAAATGGAGGAAGTAAGCGCACTTTAATACTCTGCTTTAAGTTAATACAAGAAGACTTAATAGAAAAAGCTAATCAATTTATGGAATGGAGCGCGCAATAAAGACTGAGTCTTAAACAGTGATTTTCGGCGCACTAGTCTAGTTTTATTATTAATAATTATTAATTTTCACCATCATAACTTTAGAAATTTTTCTTGGAGAGAAATCCAAACCTTTCCTTAATTCTTTACCAAGCGAATAATGATATCCGATCAGTGCAGAATCGTAAAAGGATAAATTAAGCTCACTTAACTGATCTGCTTTAAATGATTGAAAAAAGACTTGATAGAAAAAGCTAATCAATTTGTGAAATCGAGCGCGCAATAAATACAGCGTCTCGAAAAGTAATTTCCGACGCACTTGTCTAGTATTATTATTAATAATAAATAATTTTTAATATTATAATGAATAACATATTCTAAGATCAGAACAATAAGTCTAAATAAAAATTTCCTTCGAGTAATAAATAATACTCGATCAGTGCATTATCGTAAAAAAAAAAATTAGGCGCACTTCAATTCTCTGCTTTAAATAAATAAAAGAAGAATTGATAGAAAATGCTAATCAATTTATTAAATAGAGCACGCAATAAAAACAGAGTTTCGAGCAGTGTATTTCGGCGCAATTGTCCAGTTTTAATAGTAATAGAAATTAATTTTTAATATCACATATTTAGAAATCTTTTTTATACAGAAATCCGAACCTTTTCTTGATTCTTCACCAAGTAAATGATGATATTCAATCAGTCCAGCATCTTAAAAGAATAAATCAAGCGCACTTAAATACTCTGCTTTGAATAATTGAAAAAAGACTTGATAAAAAAAGCTAATCAATTTGTGAAATCGATCTCGCACTAACGACAGCGTCTTAATAAGTGTATTTCAGCGCACTTGTCTAATTTTGATACTAATTATAATTAATTTTTGATATTACAATTGATGACATCTTCTCAGAACAGAAGATTTAGTCTTATTATTAATCTCCATCGAGTAGTGAATAATACTCGATCAGTGCAGCATGTTAAAAGTAAAAATTGAGTGCACTTAAAATCTCTGCTTTACATAAATAAAAGAAGACTTGATAGAAAAAGCTAATAAATTTGTGAAATCGAGCACGCACTAAAGACAGCGTCTTAAACCGTGATTATCGGCGCACTTGTCTACTTTTATTATTAATCATAATTTATTTTCAATATTACAATTTAAGAAATTTTTTTTGAGCAGAAATTCGAGCATTTTTTTTATCCTTAACCAAGTATGAAATGCTATCCGATCATTGCAGCATCTTGAAAGAAAAACTCATACGCACTTTAATACTCTACTTGAGATAAATAAAAGAAGACTTAGTGGAAAAAGCTAAACAATTTATGAAATAGAACGCGCGATATTGACAAAGTCTCGAACAGTGATTTTCGGCGCACTTGTCCAGTTTAATTATAAATAATGATTTATTTTTAATAATATATTGAATAACTTTAGGTCAGGCCATTGACTCTTCTTAAAAATCTCTATCGAGTAATAAATAATACTCGATCAGTCCAGCATCTTCAATGAAAAAATTTAGCGCACTTTAATACTCGGCTTTGAATAAATAAAAGAAGACTTGATAGAAAAAGCTAATCAATTTGTGAAATCGAGCCCGCACTAAAGACAGCGTCTCAAATAGTGATTTCCGGCGCACTTGTCTACTTTTATTATTAATTATTAATAATTTTTAATATTATAATCTGAAAAATCTTTCTTGGACAGAAATTCAAGCCTTTTATTAATTCTTGACCAAGTGAATAATGATATGCGATCAGTGCAGCATCTAAAAAGAAAAAGTTTACCGCACTTAAAATACCCTGCTTTAAATGAATAAAAGAAGACTTGATAGAAAAAGCTAATCAATTTGTAAAATCGAGCGTGCACTAAAGACAGCGTCTCAAACAGTGATTTTCGGCGCACTTGTCTAGTTTTATTATCAATAATTATTAATTATCAATATTACAATTTTAAAAGTGTTTCTTAGACATAATTTTGAGCTTTTTTTTAATTCTTTACCAAGTAAATATATAAATTCGACCAGTGCAGCAACTTCCAAGAAAAAATTAAGCGCACCTACAAACTCTGCTTGAAATGAATGGAAGCAGACTTGATAGAAAAAGCTAATCAATTTGTGAAATCGAGCACGCACGAAAGATAGCGTCTCGAACAGTGATTTTCGGCGCTTTTGTCTAAATTTATTATTAATAATCATTAATTTCTAATATTCCAATTGTATAAATCTTTCTTGGACAGAAATTTGAGCCTTTTTACTTCTATACTAAGTAAATAATGATATCAGACCAGTGCAACATCTTAAAAGAAAACATTGAGCGCTTTTAGATACTCTGCTTGGAATGAATGAAAGAAGACTTTATAGAAAAAGCTAATAAATGTGTGAAACAAGCCTGCACTAAAGACAGCGTCTCGAACAGTGATTTTCGGCGCACTTGTCTAGTTTTATTAATAATAATAATTAATTTTTATATCACCATAAATAACATCTCCTTATGTCAGAAGAATAAGTCTTAATAAAAATTTCTATCGAGTAATGAATAATACTTGATCAGTGCATTATCGTAAAAAAAAATTAAGCGCACTTTAATACTCTGCTTTCAGTGAATAAATAAAGACTTGATAGAAAAAGCTAATTAATTCATGAACTATAGCGTGCGATAAAGGCAGAGTCTCGAACAGTGATTTTCGGCGCACTTGTCTAGTTTTATTATTAATTAATATTTATTTTTATTATTATAATGACTAACGTCTCTTAAGGTCAGGCGATTGACTCTTTATAAAAATCTTCATCTAGTTATTATTAATACTCGATCAGTGCCGCATCTTCATTGAAAAAATTTAGCGCACTAAAATACTCTGCTTTAAATGAATAAAAGAAGACTTGATAGAAAAAGCTCATCAATTTATGAAATAGAGCGCGCGATAAAGGCAGAGTCTTGAAGAGCGTCTTTCGGCACACTTGTTTAGTTTTATTATTAATAATAAATAGTTTTTAATATTATACCGAATAACACCTCCTTAGATCAGAAGTATGAGTCTTCATAACAACTTTTTTCTACGAGGATCATACAAATATTGTCTAACAATTTGCAACTATTAATGTTGTTCAATATGCCCTCGTTTAGTTTCTCCTATTAGATTCGCCCTCCGAATTACATTGTCTACTGCGCGTTGTGCCATTCCTCTTTCCTGGACAGTATTGAAGGCTCTGGTTATTCGGAACTGGCATTCCACAGCAGTGTTGGTCGGAGTTTGGTGTTCTATCTCTTTGATGGCACCCCACAAGAAGAAATCCATGGGGTTAATATCTGGAGATTGGGCAGGCCATTGTATCGGACCGATTCGTCCAATCCACCTACTCGGAAAAACTTTGTTCAGGTGATCTCTGACTGCAGCGGAAAAGTGTGCTGGTGCTCCATCCTGCTGATAGATCATATCCCTGCGTATAGCCAACGGTACATCTTCCAGCAGACCAGGCAGCGACTCTTGTAAGAAATGCAGTTACGCTGCATCATTCAGCCTGGGTGGCAAGGAGACGGTTCCGATCTGTCGAATGTAACAGATTTTTTGTTCAATACAATTATCGATTTTGCTTTTTAAAAGAGGCAGCTCTACATTAACTAAATATTACGTTGTTTTATAAAAACACGTTATAAATGTTTCTTTTAATGTTGGACATGAAAATAGATCATATCAAGAAAATGTTGGTTTGTGTGTATGTTTGTGTATGGGAGTGTCATCACTCCTAACTTAGTAACCCGTCGACAAATTTCAATAAGCCAGGACGACAAATTTGTTTGTATTAATCGTAACAATGAGTCTGCATGATTTCTTCGTTTCGCTCGTTAATGAGGTTGTCGTAACATTTTTTCATGTTTTGTGAACGGTTTTTGTTATTGTAAGGGTAATATATTCCAACTTGTACTTCGAAACAGTATTGTCTTGGAGAGAACAAAAATTGCTTTATTTTACTTTTGAATCATGCTGATCAGTAATAATTTTTATCATTCAGATTATTTCACGTAATTTTAAGAAAAAAATTGTTTCAAAATAATTTGGGTACAGAATCCTCTGATCAACTACATAAAATGATTGATATCGGATATCTATTGTTGATCAAAAAAATACATTGAGTTTTATACGTTACTTAAGTTTTTTAAAAGACTTATTTATTGCACAATAGCTGTGCTATAAAATGGATACTAGCAGGGAGTTCCCAGCAGGGAGATAAAAATTTTTTTTCAAATCTGTGATGAAAATGAAGCATAAGAACCGATGTTTAATGCTGTAAATAACCTGTACCATACTGAATTGTGGATAGAACATAATTGTGTCTCGTTAAATAGACTTTATTGTAAATACAAAGCACTGCAGCGTTACACATTTTAGCCGAGAAGTAGATTGAAGAGTTCTTTTTACAAATAAGATAAGACGTAGAGGTGTTCAATGTCTGTAACTTTGCACACTTAACATTATAATAATTGATAAATATGAAGTATTATTTTTACGACTTTACCACGGTTCAACGTTTGGTTATATTGTGTCCTCGACTGCAGTGTCTAATCTTCATTGTAAACGGCGAAAAGCGAGTGTTCCCATCGCATTCATTCAATAAAAAAAAAAAATATCTTTTATCGGTAACTTTGCAAACTAACTTACAATATGATGAAACAAATAAATGGAATTACCAATACGCATTAACCAGGGCCAAAAATTTGCTCAGACTGTGTCCAAGCTGACTTAGAATTAGCGAAAAAAATCTTTTTTACAAGTTTCCGACCGTCTCTTATAAACTAAAAAAATTCTACATGTGTTTAGTCTCTTTTACTTTGCAAACTTATTTTAAATACTATAAACAGACATGAATACTTATTTCGACGTATTTAACAGGGGGGAAAACTTGCATGGACTGTGTATAAGCATACTCGGTGTCGGAGGAAAGGGTGTTTTTACTATTTTTTGACCGTCTTTAATTGATAAAAACAATTCTAGAGCTGTCTTATCTATGTAACTGCAAGCATACTCAATAAATATTGAAATAATACTGAGAATTGATAACCTAACGTCGACAAGTAGTAAAATACGCCCTTTACGACTATACCGAGTAACCTTAGACACAGTCTGAGCACATTTTTAGCCGTGTTTAATGCGCACTAATTATAGCGGTGCTATGCTATTTTATGACAAAAATGGTTGTTGGATCGGAAAAATATATTGATCCTACAGAGAATACGATTAGCTTAACATTTCATTTTGAAGTATTTAAGTTCTACCACTTTGTTTTCAAATATACATATCTACAGACAAAAGAACACACAATATCGACTTGTTTTAATCATCCAGTGTTGAAAATTCTTTGTACCCTCATGCTTACTGCAGTTGCACATGAAAATGTTGATTTACGAGTCTGAAGTTTCGAGCGCTCGCCCAGAGCATTTTCGAAAGCTAAAATTAGATTTTTTTTTTTTTTTGACTCGTATATCATTCTATAGGCTTCAAAATATCATACAGTGACAAAGAATTCAATATAAAGGTGTTTATTTACTTTCAGCTTTAACGGAATACAATTAAAGCAAATACATACAAAATTAGCTACTAAAGAGAGTTAATGGTCAATACCAACGAAATTAAACAAACCCTATGAATTTCGCCAACAAAACAGCTGCTAATATATGTAAGCAATCATATTCTACAAGCTGGAACTGTTTAGCTTCCCCGAAAAAAATTGACGCGCGAAGGAGTGCCGATTTTTCACGAATAAAATGATTATTTAAACAGTTTTTTTGCCAAAACTCTAGTTGTATCTCTCCTGTCCTGGTATATTTTTGTAAAAAGCTTTGAATACATGCAAGTAATCAGAATCTAGGGGCTTGACCTGTTTAGCTTTGCGGAAAAAATTTAGAGACCATAAGAGTGCCGATTTTTTACGAACAAACTCATTATTTTTAGGGTTTTTTTGCCAAAACTTCGATTCTATCTCGCCTTTCCCAGTAAATTTTTGTACATAGCTGCTTATATGTGTAAGCAATCAGATTCTACAAGCTTGAGCTGTTTAGCATCTAGTAAAAAGTCAGGGAAGCAAAAGAGTGCCAAATTATTCAGAATAACAACTATTTCTCCAACAATTTTTAGCCATAAATTGATAAATATTACTCTCTTCTCTATTATAATTTAAACTATTTAGTTGAATAATTATACCTTCTAGAGAATAACAACATTTTGACTGTATTCTACCGAATACAACTGTACTAATCTCAAGAATGCCGATCTTAAAGACATCTCTTTATACGCGAAAAGTTAATAAAGTTTGATATAATGCATCATTTACTCTTTAAATCTTAGAGAGTCGAATTTTACTTATTCAAGGTGCGCATTCACTATTTGCTACAGTTATCCGTCGATTATGTAAGAAGAGTGTATATTAACATATTTTTGGCAAAATTACTGAGAAAATAATGATTTAGCTTGTGGAATCTCATTACTTACACATATTAGCAGCTATGTACAAAAATTTACCGGGAAAGGAGATATACAATTAGACTATTGGCAGAAAAACTGTTAAAATAATCATTTTATTCGTAAAAAATTGGCACTCTTTCGCTCCTCTAATTTTTTTTACAAGGCTTAACAGCTCAAGCCAGTAAAGTCTCATTGCTTGCACATATTAGCACCTATGAACAAAAATTTACTGGGAAAGGAAAGATAGAATTGAAGTTTTGGAAAAAAACCTTAAAAATAATGAGTTTGTTCGTCAAAAATCAGCACTATTTTGTCGGTCCAATTTTTTCTGAGGAGCTAAACAGCTCAAGCTTATAGAATCGAATTGCTTACACATATTTTTAGCAATGTACAAAAATTGGCCGGGAAAGAAGGGATACAATTCGAATTTTGGCAAAAAAACTGGTAAAATCATCATTTTATTCGTTAAAAATCGGCACTCTTTTGCTTCCCCAACTTTTTCTAAGATGCTAAACAGCTTAAGCTTGTAGAATATAGTAACATTCACATATTAACATTTAAGCGGCTGTTTTGTTGGCAAAATTCATAAGATTTTTTTAATTTCGTTGGTATTGAACTTTAACTCTCTTCAGTAGCTAATTTTGTAAATATTTGCTTTAATTGTGTTCCGTTGAAGCTGAAATTAAAGAAACACCTTACATCGAATTTTTCGTGACTGTATGATATTTGAAAGCCTGTAGAACAATAAACGAGTCAAAAGAGAAAAAACAAAAAATTTATTTCTAGTGGTCGAAAATGCTCTGGGCAAGCGCTCGAAACTTCAGACTCGTGCTGATTTTGGTTGTTCAATGATTTCTCCATTTTTGTAAAAAAAATTTCTGTATTATCCATTTTACATATTGGTCATCAAAATGGCACATGAAATATTGTAATGAATTAAATATTCAAAAACGTTGGATTGGTAAAACAAATTATCTCCAAAAACGGAATATTATAACAACATTGGATGATAAATATACGTCTGCAATATTTTACTTATTTCTAAAAAAAATATATTAAGATTAATAATTTAAAGATAAATAAAATAACTTTTTTGTAAAAAAAAATTAATCATAATAATAATATCTTTATTCAAGATTAAAATTAATTCATTCCATGATGGTTACGACTAAGTTTATGTACGACTAATAATTTAACAAAATTTTGATAATTTAACATGAAAACTGTGACATACCGGAATTATTTGAAATACATTCATTTCAAAAAAATTCATTTTAATTACGAATTGAAATCATCAAAACAATTGTTCAGAAATATTTACTAATTTTTTTGGCTATTTGTATTAAACAAAAATTTAATTTCATTCAGTCCGTCAGGTACATTAACAAACGATATGAGACACTGTTTTTTCTTTTTTTACATAAACAAAAACTGATAGAGATAGACTGCATAAAATTTACGCGTGAGTACAATTACGTAGTTAACCCCTATTCCGAAACTTTAACATGCTTTATCCTTGGCAATTTTTGATTATGTTGAAAAAGATAGAATATGTGTCAAATATTTCTTTAAATATTTCATGTCAAAAAATCTACCAAAGCAGGAAAGAAGGGTTTTAAACAAGAAAAAAATGGTTAAATTACAGTATGGGGCAGCATTAAATATAACTACACAATTTAATAAATTAAAGTAGAATTTTTTGAGGATAAATAAAGTGAAGGAAAGATTTTTCACTGTAAAATGCTGTTATAACAACCATCTTAATGTATGAAATGTACATTCGATTATGTAAGTGACTATAGAGATAAAATTGAGCATTTTAATCCCTTCAATAATAAGTCCTGGCAATAGGCATCTAGACCGTACATTATTTATGTTTTATTTATAGAACATCTTTAGGTAAATAAAAAAAAAAATTGTAAAAAGTACATAACGTAACAAACAATATTATTAAAAATGCAAAGAAAGCGATATTCTTGATATTCGTATGAAATCTTATTTTAATTTTATAACCCTTTCAAATAAGAAAAACGAATTTTTAAAATATACTAACTAGTACTATTGAATAACTTACGACCATATTGCCGATGATGCCAGCCCAAACATTAATGCTCCAACGATACTGAAAACTTGCTGGACGGGTCAGCCGGGG
>JAPYYV010009332.1:0-21069 GCA_030522625.1 Copidosoma aretas | reverse complement strand
ATACTATTTTTTGTTTATTTTCAAGATGAACGGGAAAATTAACTACGCTATGGCTCCTACCGCAAATAGGATATTCTTGTAAGCGCCGTGCTGCTTCCAGTGGACCTAGATAACGTGCATCAATATACTGCTTAATTTCATCGTAAACTTCATTTTTAGCGTTTGATTCTTTTTGTATTTCACAAAATGATCTAACGTTTCCTTTATGAATATAATTATATATGTATTTTATACTTTTTATTGATGCACAGTACTCAACATTTATATGACAATTATATTTAACCAAAAAAAATTTATTGTGCAGTACAACCATTAAATTTTCAACTAAAATTTGTTCATTACTATTCTTTATTCTATATATATTTCGATCCAAAATATTATTTCTTCTTCTACATACTGGATACCGATTTCTTGATAGATGTACTACCACTTAAGTTTTTTGGAAAATTATTTTTACAAATTTTCTCATTTTTATTAAAACATTTCTTATTAAAATTAGAAAGATTAACACAACAATTTTTTTTACATGCTTATATAATGATTGAAAGTAATCAGATGAACTTTTTGAGAAATAGTCAAATAAATTTACGTATCGAATTTCATCAATGTTTATTAGATAATATTATCAATAGTTCATCAAATATCACACATAATTTTGGAAAAAAGCATAAAATTGGAAACCTTTTTATTTTACCTTCAACGTATATAGGCGGACCACGATACATGCAACAGCATTATCAGGATGCAATGGCAATTATGAGAAAATGTGGTAGACTAGATTTATTTATAACTGTTACATGCAATCCAAATTAGAAAGAAATGAAAAATGTATTAAAAGACTTTCCTAAAAACACTTTACTTAATGACATACCAAATATAACAGTAAGATTGCTTCATACAAAGTTACAATGTATAGTTGTATGAACAAAAGTATGTACCAGCCTCCCCCCCTCCCGCTCCTCCTTGCTCCGCATCAGCTACCCCTCAGCTCCCCACAGGTCCCCCTCAAATCACGTAGTTATTTTTTCATTTTTACGAGATACTTAACCCAATTTTTTTGGGGTTAGCTCACCCCCGCTCCCCCCGCTACTACTAAGCTCCCCCTTGGCTCCCCACAGCTTCCCCTCCATCTCCTCCTCAGCTCCCCCCCCATAGTCTCATAACCAATTCTACAATACACACACATACACACACACACAACTTAATTATCAGTTCATGCATATAAATTCATTCTCCATTCAACATGTTTTAAGAGTAACATTACATTAATTATGTGCAAATCATAATTGTGATGTAGTCTAGCAAACTATATCTGAGCAGTGATAAGCAAAGATATCCCAATCAGAAAAAAAAAATTGTTTCCTACAAAATACAATTAGCAATATATTTTCGTATATTATACTTACTATACAGGTGTATTATACTTTTAATCATGATTTAAATAGACAAGGTTTGCTTGATAGCACATGCTTTTGACAAGGGAAAAAACCAAGCATAGTTTAGGGCAATTAACGGACTTAATCAATAAAAATATTAAAAAATAGGCAAAATGACAAAGTTATGCATGAAAAATTGGAGGATTGGAAAACGATAGGATTTATAAAAAAACAACGAAGAAAAATAAACTTGACAAAATCAAAGATAATTTTATAAAGGAAAGGAAGACTTTTGTCAATCAGATAATATGAAAAAAATATATGGTAATTGACATTTCTATCATCTGTTAAATATAAAAAGAAGAAAAAAGCAGAGAAAAATAAAGCAAAAAAAAAAGATATGGGTAAAACATCAACTGAAATATTAATACCAGTCAGAAATATAAGATTAAAAGATAATGGAGAGATATGCTGGAGGAAGCTAATTCATATGAAAATATAAGATATTTATGTAGGTAAATAAGGCAAGACAGTAATAATGGAGAGTTCAGAAATATGTGATGGGTTATAAATTATGATAATATGTAAAAGTAAAAAGAAATTATAACAAGTACTAAATTGAAAATAATGTTAGTACTAATATAAGAGGATAAAAATTTTGAATAGTTATGAAACAAACAAAGTAAATGTAGAAGTTTATAAAAATCTATAGGACTGAAGGGGTGGCTGAGGGAGTAGAGGGGATTGAGAGGCCTGAAAGGTGGGCGATCAAGAAAATCAAAGAGCAAATGGTGTTAAAGACGACAGAGGATTATGAAAGCGTGGGAGCTCCAAAGGAGGTATTCTACATCAGCGTTATTATTTTTTCTATATATTTTTTCGATGGCCTGGAAGGGGTGGGGGGGCTTAACCATTTTTAATGACAGGAAAAACCATAACTGTTTTCTGTTTTTCCGGGAGCGTAAAGGATCTGTTGAAGACTGTGGCAGGGCGAGAGAGGCATGATAGGTATTAGAAATTACAGATAAAGTTGAAACATTTATCAAGCATGCCTTATAATCTGTACAGTAGGCATTTGAAGTTATTTTTTAAACTTTAATTTCATTAGAGATTCGTGTGACGATTGTTGACAGCTCAGTGAAATAGATTTACTGATATTATGGATAGCGAAGTGCCGTTAGGCAATGTTCAATACATAAAAAATTTTACGAAAAGAAAAGCGAAGTAGAACACAATTGTTAATGTCGATCTGGATATGATATAACTTAATGTTAGAGTTATATATTAGATATATTACAAGGATAAAAAATAAATGTTCTAAATGCAATCCATGTAATGGATCTGTCTATTTTTTTAATAAGTCATGCGGGCGAAACAGAAAATCTTAATGGGCTGTGGAGAAGCGGCTTCGGCTGCAACCGGTTCTTTTCGATAATGTTCGATGATGTTAGAGGGTTATAAGGATTATTGGATTATTAACTATTTTTGGGTAATCCATGAGAATAAGCAACGGTTGAACGTTTTTGGCTGCAATCAGTCGTTCTCGGCAGTGTTTGACAATGTTAGAGAGTTGCTGGGGTTATTCACTTATTTTGGGTAACTTCGATCATCATCGGGTGATCTTTTGTAATAAGCAATGGGAGAAGCGGCTTCGGCTGCAATCGGTTGTTTTCGGCAGTGTTTGATAATGTAAGAGGGCTCTTGGGGTTATTGATTTATTCTTTTGATTTCGGGTGATTTCTGCTATCTCCGGGTGCTGAGTGGGCTAAGAAAGAGGGGAGGAAATCAAGAAATTCCGACCAATCAAAATAAAGGAGAAATAAAGAGGATTTTCCCATATTTTGACGGGGGGCTTAGGAGGTGAGGGTATATAAAAGTGTAAGGGGCTTAGGGGGTAGAGGAGGGGCTTGACCCCGAAGTTGTTGGGTTAATTTTACAGACAAATAATGCGGATTTTCTCTTATTTTGAGGGGGTTGAGAGGGCCGAGGACCGGCTACGATGGGGAGGGGGGTAGAGGGCCGTGTCGAAAGCCCCTCTTAAATCTCTGTATAATATAGGAAGATATGTATTTATAATAATCACGGAAAAACAAGCAAATAACTACGTAATTTGAGGTGAGCACTGGCCCCCCGCTCCCCCTTAGCTCCCCCCCAGCTGCCTCCCAAATATCGTAGATATTAGCTTGTTTTTCAGTGATTTTTAACCCAACTTTTACTTGGTCAGCTCCCACCCGCTCCCCCCAGCTCCCCCCAGCTCATCTAGAACTTATATACATATTTGACTGTTTACATTATTGAGTATAACATGTAAAAGTGTCCAAGCTATTCTAACATCTTCCTATATTATATAGTTGTATGATTTGAGGTCAGCACTGGCACCCCCACACTTTGATTTGCCGCAGTCTGGATTGGTTTATTTAATCGGATCCAGGCAAGGCAATGCCCTCTGCAGAAGTGAACTGCACCTACAACACAGTTTATACAGTTACTACACTCCTATGGAACAGCTGTCTCCAATTATCTAAAGTTTTTACCTCCAAGAACATATCTGCCTAGAGATTGTGTATGGAAACAAATTTTTGCCATAGGCTACGGAAGCACCTACGCACCATCTACGACTATTTGTTTGTTTTTGTTTGTTCTACAACAGGTTCATATGCGTCACGTCAATTTTGTCCGCATACGTTTCGATCAATACATAGCAAACTGTAAACGGCATACTTATTAATACGAGCAAACTAGAGCAATTATCAGGATCAATAAATTATTATTTATCATGACTATCGCAATTGAGGGCTCCCACAACAAAAGCATTCAGTCCATCTACACAACATAGTTTTCAGTGAATCATCCGATGTATAGATATACCAATACATCGTCTAAGTCCTTTCTACACAACATTGCGTTGTAAAATGTAATAATTTATTTTACAGAATAGATTAATATCTTAACTTTTTTTGATTGGGGTATGCTTTTTCTGCACGTTTTTGACAATTAAAAAGTTAGGATATTAGTATATTTTGTAGAATAACTAGCCTAAAATATTTTGTAGGTAGCCCAAAAAGGTATAAAATAGGGGTGCGTGGACCTCATACGTGGCAGGCTTCCAGGGCGGGGTAATAATCAAATCATGGTTGTAAAAATCCGAAGTTTTCAAATCATTCGGAAACTTCGGAAAGTTCTGAATGAAATAAAACAACAGCAAATGATTCTAGCCTTAATTTATTTTGAATTGGTTCAGGAATACGATAACTTTTTTCCAATAAATAGTAGATGCAGGGTATTCTATGCTCGTTCGAAGTACAAACATTCATAACCATACCAAAAGTTTCAACGCTGAATCAACATGGATTTCAGTACTGAATCCATGTTGAAATCAATGATAGCGTAGAAAGTTGTTTGGAATAATCGGAAGATTTGATGAAAGCGGGCAGTCTCTTACTAGCCAGTCTGGCCGCACGTCGTGCCATGGCTATACTCTGTACTTCTTTTATCTACATACATCATGATTTATAATTATTTATTTATTTAATGAAAAATATTTAAGAAGTATAACATTATAGTTGGGTGCCCAAGCACCCACTGACCGGTTTTTTTATGTAAACGAAAATTAAGGGAGCTAGGGCACAAAAAAGTTCAGGGGTAGAAGTAAAATACATCAACGTGATGTACGATTCGTATATCACTATGACGTCACGTGTATTTTTAACGAGCTCTATCCCTGTCAATTTTCATTCATATAAAAAAAGAAAAGAAAAGTGTTTAATATTTTTTGATTATCTACCTGATGGATTGAATAGAATTTTTTCTTACCATGGGCCCAAAGTGCAGCAGAGCCGGCAGAAAAATTTTTTCGGCCCTCGGGGCCCAAAATTTTTTCTGCCCTAGGGCGCAAAGTATTTTCGCGGGCCCAAAGTGTGCCCACGGGCGCAAAATTACACTTTGCGCCCTCGGCAACAAAAATAATATACGAGACTCGGGCACAAAAGTAAAACAAGCGTGCCCTTGGGGCGCTCAATTTTTTACTTTCTGCCCTAGTGGCGTAATGTACTATTAATGCAAGTGCCTTATTAACGCGAAAGGAATAAGAAATGTGCTAAAAAGCACATATATTGTATAATATCTTCAAAACCTTATCCACCATATTTCTAAAAAATACACCTACGCGTAAAGGGAGAAAGACGAAAATTTTAAACAGGGAAGAATTAATTTCAACCGTAAGGAAAAAAAAATATGAACAAGAACGTAAACAAGCGTCTCAACGTTCCATGCTATTGCTTTAGGTGTCTTTGGTTGTCTGCACGTGGCAAGAAACTGTGCCTCCAAAATTCTTTTCAATTTTTTCCCATTTCACGTAAAGATATGAAAGTTTATTCCAGTAACATTTGGTGACCATGAATGCAAAGTATTAATACATAAAAAACATGTTTAGCTAGCCGATAAGTGTGTTAAATATCGGTCGCAGGATCCTGCCTATCTTCCCACAAAAATACAAACAGACAATGACAATTAAATAGAAGCGCATTAAAAAAGTATATATGTATACACTCATAATTTTTCAACTCTTTCTTTAATACATTTTTATTCAACTCTTATTGTCTGCCTGTATGTTTCGGGCAAGCTGGGTGGAACCCTGCAACTAATATTCAACCTACTTATCGACTAGCTCAAAATTTTGTTCATACAGTAATACACAGCATTGATAATAATACAATGTAATATAAGAACTTGGCACATAAACAAAGTTTTTTATGGATGATACACAATTGAAAACTAACAGTATTGAAATAAAGCCGACGCTCTCGGCACTGTAACAGAAGTGAGAAACACAAGCAGCAGCCGCGCTTGACTGCTCAAGCTGCTTCAAGCTTATATACATGACCTTACACAGTGCTTGTTTACGTTTATAATTTATTGACACGCTAATCCTGCTGTTTAATCGAAGATTCGGCTGTTCGGAAACAAAAATATGAACAAAAAAGTAAACAAGCCTCTCAACGCTCCATACTATTTCTTATGAATGTCTTCTATTAGTTGCGTCCTTATCTTACCGTGGCAACCACCTTAACAAAAAAAAAGAGGGACAGTCGTGGTACTGTCGGTAGAAGCTATGTTTCTTTGCCATAATAAAAATATTTATTTAAAAATAAAATAAAATTTATAATATTAATAAAATAAGAATATGTCAGAAACAATTTTTTTTGCAAATAACAAATTTATTTTACTGATAAATTCATTTTTATCAGTAAATATAATAGGATTTAAAAAATATATGCATACACATTCATGCATTTTTATTTAGACGATTTATTGGCCAGTACCGTGTTACGTCTGATTTTTTTTCTCACTCTCTACGCGAGCATACATGTACATATGCATATTAAGGTAGTACTAGCGATACTGCAATGACGGTTTGAATTTTGATGAAATTTGGCTCACTCATAGATATTGATGTAAAAATGACTGTTAAAATGATTTTAAACACATACAAATTCAAATGTTTATAAATTTTCCCTATGCTGTGAAAGTCTACAAGATTTGAACTGTTGAACATACGACCTTACGGAAAATATCAGTTAAATTTAATTTACACTAAAAGGACGGTTTCGATTTTGATTAAAATTGATACATTAGAAAGTAAAGACATAAGGTGTATTTTGCTCACTTCTCAATTTGATCCAAAGATTATAAGAGAAGAGAGAAATAAATATCAGCACCAAACAGACCATACATATAGGTATACTCATCCATAGACTTGACAGCCAAAAATATGAGGTTAAGAGACTTGGCGCTCATTTGACTACCGCAGTATCGCTAGTACTACGTTAATGAAAAAACTCGTAGCTCATGGTGCCACTCAGCTGTTCGGCAGACTTGACTGATTCACTGACTATGATTGTAGACTATACTATAACTATACTATACACACACAGTACACGCACACAATATGCATACACGCTCGCACATTTTGATTACACGAGCGTTTATTAGGTATGCTTGAATGCGAATTTCGGTCACTGCAGGCGACCCACGTCAGTAAAATTAGCTTGCGAACATACTTATATGTATAGGTATATATATTGCACAGCGACAGCACTGTAGACAGCTTCCTCTCTCTCTCTCTCTCTTCACCTCACTCGCCATGCTTCGGCTCGCTTCGGCTTGCCCCGCCGGCCCGCCCAATTCACTCGCCTGTTCTCCCGTCCTCTCTCACCCGCTCTACCTATAGCGCGAGAAATCTGATGGCGAAGTGAGGGATCTTACTTTATTGTCGTTTTTTCCCAGTTAGGTGTAGCGGACAGACCCGGCGGAAGAAGCATAGCTTCAGAAATACCCTACGTTTTTATGATAAAGATTACTATGTTATAAGATTTGCATAACTAACTTTATAATTAATTCTCAAGTCAAGATGTATAAGCCAACAGAACCTCTTTAAGATAGTAAGGCGAGCACATCGATGTTATTCATAATACGTTAAAATTCGGAGAGGCCCAATAGTACCGTTTCACAGACATTAAAGTTTTAACATCGAACTTTTAACACATATGGATAAGACAGTGTCTTGGGCAAAAATTATAAACTAAATCGCTTATAACTTTCAAACGCTTTTTGCAAGTTTATTAAAAACAGTAGATGATAACTGATATTATAAGTAAAATAAATACTAAGTCTCAAAAAGTCCAGCGGTACATATTTTAAGTACGGCCTTCTATGTGTCAATTCTCTTTACTGAGTTATGCTAGTAATTATACTAACAAATGCACTTACTACCTTATTTTATATGTAATAAAACGTATATGAGAAATAAATTATCCTACTTGAAATTACAAATTAGTTTTCAAAATTTTACGTTGTTTTAAAAATGTGTTATATTTTTAAAACTTTAAATGAAATTTATGTTGATGACAAAAAAGAACTTATTTCCTAGTATGCTATTTATGTATGATAGAAACAAAATTTTTGTTCCTAGCAAATATAAATACAATGTTTATAACTACTTATTACAACAATTTTTCCGACATGGCATATCATTATCGTTCGATTTCCGATAGCAGCTTCGAATTGAATCCTTTGGTATTTAAAAAAAATCGATTGTACATTAGTAATCAAAATACAGGCTTACAAAGTTTGTGATGATAAATTTTTGGATCTCAGTTCACAGAATAGAGTCAATCAATTTTTACTGAATTGAAATGGCTATTACCCCCATTCTAATAGGCTCTGAGACAATTTTTGAGTGGAACATTGATTTTAAAGTTTGAATCCAATACCACCTTATAAAAAGATTGTATTTGTGTTTTTGTGACAATTGATCAACTACGCATGAATTGTAAAAAAATCTATTAATCTTGGTTTTTATTATGTTTCAAACAATAAATCAGCTTAAGAATCTCAATTTATTGTATAGAACCATAATTTCATATATTATTCCATAAAAAAGTATATTTAATTATTATAGTAGGAGTGCTTTAGTTTTTATAAGACTAAAAAAATGATTGAAAGTAAAAAGTATAGTAAGCAAAATAAAAGATTTTTGATTACAGACAAGTTTGAAACACGATCTTGGAGGCCCGATTCAGATTGTGTCATGTTTTTTCATCATAAACAAGTGATCTAAAGGTTGGATTATTTGCAATTTGGGTAATGAGGGAAACCCTAATGTATTGTCTATACATCTTCCTATATTATAGGACTTCCACCGGGGGGGGATCAATTGCCCACCCGCCCCCCCCTCCCCCACATCTTTAGATATGTCATCTTTAATGCGTTAGAAATAAAGGTAAAGATATGCTTGTGTTTCGGAATTTTTAGAGTATAAATGGTCACGCCGCGCCCCCTGCGACCCCTTACACATTTTATTTGGTTCCCTCAGGGCGCGCCCTACAGACCCGCAGCCCCCTTATATTAAAGTGAATTCTTTCTGATTTTTCCGCTATTTAAAATGGTTTTGCCCCTGCACCTACTCCATTTGATTTTAAAAATGATGAAAGTTTAATCAATGGCAAAGGAGAGTATAATATGCAGATTGATAAAGTCAAGAAAGCAAAAACAGAAAAGAAAAAACTATTACTACACTGAAAAACTTCCGGCATAACAGTTGTTCCCTCACGTAACATGCTATACCGAATGGGAGTACGTTCAGCGTCTCGGGCTCCGGTATACCAGCAATACTGATTCGCAATTTATGGCAAAAAAAAATAAGCCGCGGCAGTTTGCCATTTCAGACCCACCCTTAATTTTTTTATCATTGAATAGCGTACATTTTGTTAATTTAATACTTTTTTTTGTACAAATTGTTTTTTCCCTGAAGCAAAAACTTTTTTTGGGCATTCTTATTCCAACATTTAAATTACCACAATATCACGAATCAATTTTGCTGATGCCAATGGGAATTTCCTTGGATTCGACGGTATTTCAGCTAATTCTATTAGTCTGAATAGCTCGTTACTAAAAAGTGAGGATGAAATTTACTAGCGCAGGTTAAGAGAGATTAAAGCTCCAAATGATTCTATTGCATGACGGTAACTTTATAAGCACATTAAGGTGGTTGTAAACGAAACAGAAATAATGATAAGATCTTCATGAAACTTTGTGAACAGCTAAATTAATGGCTACTGAGGACTATGTTAACTTTTTGTAAGGCTGGGGTTCCTAGAAAGCCAGATAATGATGCTGAAAGTTTTCATACTTTCGTCATACCTTAACATAGATGCTTATGAAAAAACGTTTTTTTGTGAACATAAATTATCAATATCGTACAAAATAATAATGAACTTTTGACGATATTTTTTTGCGTACTACATAAATATCTAGTAATCTTATCTAATTTTATAAAATACACCTGAAGGGTGCAAGTGAAATAAAAAATTAATTAATAAGCGCCGTAGAAATTCCTAAAGGTTATGTATTCACACAAGTGCGAAAGAGACAGCAAGCATACCACACTGTCGAATCCGAGATCAAATATGCTTCCGACTAGCGTAGTAGGGTACAACTACCATAAGTATCAGATGAACAAGACGCTGTAGACACAAACCCCGCTCAGTGATAATTTTATTTTCTATTTTTCTCAGTACTCGCTTTTGGTAGAGTTTGTATGTTTTTTAATTTTCAGAAATATCTATTCAAAATGATTACTTCTGAAAATTAATAATGATCATACATTGATGCTAATGGTTGGAAAATACAAAAATTAGAAAGTCATGGTAAAAAAAAAGATTTAAATAAAAAATATGACTTCACGTAAATAAAGCATGTATCCGGTATTATGGATATAAATAAATTTAGCTCGCATATCACTTTGAACCATCACTGTATGTTCGCTCAATAGAATATCTATTTCTGACAAGAATACTTTTAATTTAAAGGGAGTAAATAATTAAGAAAGGTATCATTTGCGATATTTAGTAAATTATCTACATATTCTTTTCAATATAATTTTTTAAGAACGTTAGTACAATTTAAAATTTTACCTGATCCGTAGGAGCATCATGAAGAGCTTTGAAAAATTTTGCTACAGTCCCATGGGCACGAACATGCATACGAAATGCCGGTGCCATACATTTACTTGCTAGTCGTATTGCCGAAAGACATCGAGTTGCATTTGGATTGTTTTCTCTGAGTGTGTCCATAATGTAGTCCACATCATCATTAAATTCCTGGAATTCTCCACTTTCCTGGATTTGATGAGCTTTTTTGACGTTCTTTACAACAGTATAAAACTAAAAATTAAAAAAAATTATGAAATGTCTGGTTTGACAACTTTGTTAGAACAAATTTGATTGAGTCATAAATTGATAACTTATATTACCTTACGGTACTTGCAGCACTGGCCTTATTCAAATACCGTTATTTTAAAATTTCAAATCATCAATAAAAAATAATTAACATAAAAAAACTGCTATTATTAACATAAAAAAAAAATAAAATAAAATAATGAAATGATTTAAAATGACAAAATAAGCTATTTTTATGCTCTACATTGTAGTCTAAAGTCACAAACGCAAGTAATCTCAAAGTTTGTATAAATATTATGTTTGACAAAATAAAAATCCATCAGCAACAGTTTCTACCTTACCAGCAACCTTATTTTGACGGATAACTATTTATACAGCTGTTTTTTAATAAAATAACGAGAATATTCAGCAAGCTAGTACTTCAAAAACTCTATCAAGGCAAGATTTATTGTAATGTATTGCAATGTTACGATTTAAAACTTAAAAATAAATTTTTTAACCCTTATAAGAGTAAAAAAACCGTCTTTTTACCATTAAAATTGTTATAAAATTTTTAATGTGGTATAAAACTCAAATTTTTTATAAGCAGCTGCAGTAAATAAGTTGAATGAATCATTTGGAGGGTTTCTGAGATGCTCATCTCATTTTTTTATAGTCCAAATAAAACATACAAATTTCGAAAAAATAGACATTTCGAAAATATAAGCTTTAATTGGACGCCTTGGACGAAGAAAATCTAATAACGGTACTTTAAAATGCTAAAATAAATGGTAATGTACCGTTACAAGTTTTTCTTCGACCGACGCGTCTAATTACGTATTCGCACCGTTCGCAGATATTTTTATTGCAAATGTAAAAATCACTAATTCAATAAAAAAAAATAGATTTTCTTATATACGAAAAAACGACATGAGGTAAAAAAAAGTTTTTTAGTCCACAATGGAGGTATTCTAGTATAAGATACCACTATTTAAAAATTTTTAAGTTTTACACTCTAAAAGTAGCAAAAAACCGCTTATTGGACATAAAAAATACTTAAACAACCTTAATATTGTGTAAAACTTGATTTTTTTGGAATAATTACAAGGATATACAAACAAATATTTTAAGCCTTGAATCATCAAAATCACTCGAAAGGTTTCTAAGATATGAGTGATTTTTCAAAAAATCTCAGTATTTATTTCATAAAACTAAACAAAATATGTTATTACAATAATTCAAATTGGATGATAAATCTATTTTAGAGCTCTATCAGATATTACTATTTAGAAATTCAAATTCAATTTTTGCACCCTTAAATACGTAAAAAAAACTGTTTATAGACCATAAAAATGGTTATGAAAAAATTAATAAGGTATGAAGCTTAAATTTTTTATGGGAATTATTATCAGGATATAAAAACAAATATTTTAAGCCTTAAATCATCAAAATCACTCAAAAGGTTTCTAAGATATGAGTGACTTTCCACAAAAATATCAGTATTTGTTTAAGAAAAACTACACAAAATATGTTATCGAAATGATTCAAAATGGAAAATAAAGCTATTTGAAAGCTTTATCAGATTTTACCATTAAGAAATTCGAATTTGATTTTTTTAACCCCTAACAAAGTGAAAAACCTGTTTTTTGACCATAAAAGTCGTTATAAACCCTTAATAGGGTATAAAACTTAAATTTTTTTTCCGAGCCGCCATAAGGAGGTTGGAACAGAAATTTTAAGCTCCAAATCATTTAAATTGACTATTGGGTTCCTGAGATATGACTGATTACATACATACATACACACACACACACACACACAGACATACTTTTTCTAAAAATGGTATTTTTTCATTTTAGACACTATATGAAACATTTCTAGCGTATTTCTAGGAAAAAAAATTTTTTATCGATACAAAGCTTCCTCTATGATGAAGCAAAAGGATATTTATACATACATAGCTGATTCCGCCCTAACTTGCTCATATCAACTACAAAATTTCTTAAAATTAAAGTGGGTTAAAAAAAGTTTTTTTACGGTATTTGTATTGCAAATACCATCCTTAACAAATACTCAAAGCGATTTTACCACAAAGTTATTTGGTCATAAGATATACGAAATTTTACAATGGTAAATTTGAGTCAATTTTCGAAAATCAAGTCCACTTTTGGTACGTGTAGTTGAGCTGTGTTCGAGGTTCAAGTGTCATTACATAGCTCAAATAAAAGCTGGAACAAGCCCTATCTATTTAAAAAAGTTTATTCAGCTTAGTTTTACCGTTTAAAAGTTACAGCTGTTTGAAGAAGATCATCAGAAATCGATCAAAATAAGATTTCGTGGTATTTAAGGTGGCTCATCACCCCTGTTTAGTACATATTTTTAATATTTTATCATAAATGTTTATTCAAAGTTTTGAGAAGTGTCTTTTAACCTGACAAAAATATAGCTACTGCTAAATATCATGCAATTTTTTTTACGAAATGTTGTTGTTAAGTTCTTCCGAAAATTCAGTTGTTTATACAGAAATACGAATAATAAGTAAACAATTAAATTTTCTTGGGAACCTGTCAAAGTTTTGCAATTTTTTACGTGGTAACTCCCAATAGATTTGTTCAAGTAAGAAAATAAGCCCAAAAAATTAAAAATCAGATGTAAATTGAAAAAGATCAAGGTAATTTATTGATATTTTTTTCAAGTTTCGATACGTGAAGAATTTAACAACAACAATTTTATGAAAAAAATCGCATGATGTTTAGCACTAGCTATATTATTGTCAGGTTAAGGGACACTTCTCAAAACTTTAAATTAACATTTATGATAAAATATTTAAAATATGGGCTATATAAGGGTGATGAGCCACCTTAACGAAAATCCGCTGTTTATCTTCAAACCGCTATAACTTTTGATTGGTGGCATGAAATTCAACAAACGTTTTTTCAATCGATAGGGTTCCACTTAATCTTTCATCAAGGTCAAGTTGAGATCACCTAAAATAGTTTAATAGTTTGCTACTAATGTTGAAAGTAGAAGCACTGTTTACCGACGTATTTTTTGAGAAAAGGCCAAATTGATCAATCACCGAGACACATGTCTAATATTTTAGCCTAACAGAGCTGGAAAAAAAGTTTGCAAAATATCCGTGCACGAAATTGAAACTAGAGACAAGTTGAGAATTTGAGGGACGGAAAGGATGGGGGACGTAAAAGACATTTCGACTATGAACATTTTGTTCAGCGTAGACACAGTGCTCCTTTCCCGCGCGTATAATTTTTAATTCTAACAAATGCTTACGCAAAATCTACAACTCCTACCTTTAAAAACTACACTTAATGCTTAATGAAGGGGGACAGAAAAGACATAAGCTTTTGGGAAACGCATAAATTGAGGTTACAAACGCTCATTACCGACTAAACGTTGAGTGAATACGGACTCTGCCGCTCGCATTTGTTTACCTCCGGTGTGCAGTACTAATTTCGAAAAATTTTTTTTTCTTTTTTCCGAGCCAATGACGTAGTAGTCTATTAATTAAGACGAAAACCCGTTACTCGATTAACTGTGGTCGAAGGGTCTACGTGAGAAACAAAGAAAATGAAAGCTGTTAACTCGTTTTGTAAGAAATTGTAGCATTCAGATACTTTAAGGTTACTTGTCTCTTAAGCATCACATTGGTTTTTTACTCGTCGTGTTTAATAAAGGTTCTTTTAAGTCCTTGTTTTTCATGTCGTCCGTATTTATTTCATAAATACGCTTGAGCACATTGTGGCAATTATTTGTTTCTTACAACATTATTATTTGACTAACAGTAAAAACAGAAGACGAAAGTGACCGAGACCTTCTACTCGAATCCCACGATCTTGCCTTTACGGCTGCAGCTGCATTTTTCAAATTCTATTCGTAAGTATTAATGAATTTTTGGGATGTTTTTTTTAAATTTTTGTATACAAAAGAGTTACGTTCAGGAGGTTATATGTACTTACATTGGATTCGAAAACATCACAAGACATCACAGTCAAACCCGTGATTTTCCTACATTTTTTTCTTGTCTCGGCTGTACTCATGTTCGATGATTTTTGTGATCCCCATAGTGTTCTTATGAATTAATTGAAAAAAAATTCAATACTCCTACTAAGTCTTCTAACCCTATGAGGGCTCTACCATACATTTTTTTTTTTAATATGCATCAGATGCGTCTGGTGGATTATCAAAAAATAGACATATATTTTTTTTTTTACATAAACAAAAATTGATGGTAATAGAGCTTTAAAATCGCCCGGTGACGTTATACCAGTAGTAAATTTTATAAGGATTTTATTATAGACTTATACAAATAGACCGCGCAGCCAAGCAGAGCCGCTAGGGTCAACATTATTAACAGACGGGTCTAGGCGGACTTAGCCTTTTTCTCTTTGAATCTGACGGCACGATTTAAAAGATAGGCAGACACCGCCAAGACCGTCCCCATCACCATAATGCTGACTCTAGCGGCTCTGCACTGAAAAACTATGGTCCGGTAGTAGCTATCACGACTATTTAAAGGTGCTACTAGACTATGCATAGTCGACTGGCGGCGCTGCGCACAGCACTTCGTACGTACTACAGGTCGAGCTACACGATCACAGTGGGCCGGAATGACGCCCACAAAACATCAGCAGATGCCCATGCATACTTGGCTGCGTGGTCTATCTGGATAAGTCTATAGATTTTATAAAGGTGTGACGTCATATGACCCCTACCTCCACTCGCTTTGTCTTCGTTGATTTTTGTTTTTTTTGAAAATAAGAAAAAATACGTTAGACATGTCTAATATTTTGTGTGAATATTGATCTTTTTGCAATAGCGTTTTTGGAAAAATTATTCGGAAAACGCTGATAACTCAATAAGGGTAGTACGTAATAGTGAAAAAAAGTTACCGGTTAAAAGAACATAAAAAATTACACATAAGCGGACCTTTAGTTATATTTCAAGGAGTGCACAATCTTGAGAAAATCAGTGAGATAACGTTTACATGATCTTGCAAAGAGAAACGGCCGCGGCAGCGCGGGCGGCCAGCTCGCTGCCTTCCCTTCCCTGCCACACTATAGGTTCTAAGACAATGAAAGCGAACGTGGCTTTCTTCGAAATCTAATATATCCAGATGAAAAGAAGATAGGGATACGATTTTTTTTGAAAATTGTACGTAATTGCATAGCGGATATGGAAAATCAACAGCCGAAATTCTGAAATGCTAACCTAGCCTCAAAAAACGAGATTCTGCGTTTTTTTACAAATAAAAATAGTGGTCGATTTAAGTTCAGTCTTTGACCGAATAGGTTTGTAAAAAAGTGTTATAATTAGTTTTTTTAAGTATATACACTTAGATAATGCTTTATCATATTCAAGAATGATCCAAGATAACCACAAATATTTGAATACAGTAGAAATTTTGTTCAAAATTGAATAGCTCTGCTAAAATTCTAACATGACGTCAACAAAAAAATTTCTGCTTTTTTTGTAAATAAAAAAAACTGGGTATTTCAAATTGATTTTTTGTTTACATAGGTTAATTAATAAAGTATTGTAATGGCTTTGGGCTAAAAGTGCACTAAAAAATAGTTCTTAAAATTCCACGATTTTATAATAAAACATCAAATTAAGCATTTAAATTATAATTCAAATGACTATGAATTAACTAGTTAAAAGACACCTTAGGAAATATTTTTTAAATCACTTTAAAAATTTATATTGTTAAGTCAAATGACATTCTTTGTGTAGCACATTACGCTTGATTCAATATAGTAGACAAAATTATGTAAAAAATCATAGATTTTATGGTGAATTTGTTAGGAGTAGTTTTTGTGTGTTAATAAAGCAAAAAAAAATTTTATTCATAATATTATGAAACAGTCACTCAAAAGTTGTAAGGAAAATTACTCAATATTTTCAAAGTCGTTTAAATTTATACGTACAAGTTCTGCTAACTACTAATTCCAAAGTTTAATTTTATAAAACACTGTACCATAATTATTTTGATAAAACATTATTGGCTATCACACGTACATACTTGAGTAACTTTAAAAAAATAAGATTAGTTTAAAAATCTGAAATCTTGGGACCAATGTATTTTACTGCACTTGAAATTTAATAGTGGCGATTTTAGAATGTTACTGATATGCATTGATCTGTTTACCTAATAACAACTGCTTAAAATTATTTTCAAAACCTCCTTTAATGACATTGTTCAATAATTATATATAAGTTTGTTAGAATAAAGTATTTTATACTTTTTTATTATTATTTTTTTGTAAAATGTATTGCTGTGTCCTAAAATTTTTTGTACAGTTCTGCTAGTGCAATTTTTAATAAAAAATTGTTATTTTAAGTTATAACTTTAATATACTAAATATGGAATACATGAAAATTCATCCAGTTTCATTTTTATACTTTATATCATTCGTTATGAAATTGACTGGATTTTATACTAATTTAAATACCTGCATATTGATGTCGTGCCGAAAGTTTTTTTCATTACTCTCATACCATCGATACTACTTCTGCAATGTCAGTCTGAAAGTAACGTGCTTGTTTTATGACAACTCTACATGATGAAAAATAAAAAGTACCAATGGATATTAGTATAAGTAACAATATATTGATTACTATTTGTTTGTATATTTGTTGAAATTAGAGCACAATAAAGGGTTTATAAAAATATTATAGAACAATGCATAAAAAAACAGTACGTCAATCTCTTCCATAAACATTTTTTTTATATACTTTCGGTATCATTATAGTATCGCTCGAAACCATAATTTGCTTACAGCATCAATATTTGAGTTATCATTACGATATATCATGATATTTAATCACAATAAATGTACGATTAAAAGATTGTTTATACTACAGCATATTGGTACAATAAAAACCGCTGCTAATTTAACGGCACAAAACTTCCTTCTACATATTTCTCAAATTTTTTTTTTTTTTAATCATAATATAATTTTAACTATACTTTATAAATATTTTATTATTTTCGAACTTTTTTTTATGGAGACGTTTTGTATAAGTGATTTCCAAACAGTTGACTACTTAGAGGAAAAAAAAAATCTTTGATTAAATCACAAAAATTTATTCTACGTAGTACTAACTGTTTTATTGACAATAATCGACATAGCCAAAAAAAAAAAATTTAATTAATAATAAATTGAACATTTTTACCTCCATCATACAATTTTTTGTAATATAGCTTTTTTAAGGGCTATAAAAAGGGATGTCTCCAGTCAAATTGTATGAAGTAATTAAATGGGTTCCTAAAATAAGATAGACTACATAAAACATACCTAAAAAAAAAAATTACATCACATAAAGATGATTTTCAAATTATAATGATATTAAAAAAGGCTAATCCAATGTTATTTATACGTATTATTTATGCATGGTAGACTTGTGCTTGCTAAGATACGATTTTTTTACCTCATATTTATACCAAAAAGTTTCATTTTACTGCATAGCAGATGGAGTGGCACAGATAGAATTAAGAGTTTTGGAGCAAAATTTTCGATGTTTGAGCAAAATTAGATTATAGCAGTTTATTTTGAAAATTTCTCAAAAGGAAAACTTTTGCAGCTCGATAGGGAAAAAACTTTTAGAGGATCTGGTACCACTAACTCAGGTTAATAAACATGTTCTGTGCAGACCTGTCACCATGTATTGCTGGGCAAAATCTTACAGATAATTTGCAACAGCTTAGGTCCCAGATACCTGGACATTAAGGAGGCTGCAACGTCCGTGTACAGTTTTTTCCCCAGTCGCGGCTGTAAGAAAAGAAAATCTTTCCAACTTTCTAGCCAAGTTTTCTTGTTTAAATGTCCCGTATAAAAGATAAACTTGATGATTCACAATAGTGTTTCTAATCATCGAACAAGTGACCACATTGTAGAGCCTCTAATTGTCATAAGTTGATTTCAGCTATAAGCAGAGTGACGCGTCGGCTGCTCGGCTGTGTGACTATATATATATACACACAATTTAAGCAGCCCGTATATGTTTTCAAAATTACGGAACGTACACAATGCTTTCTCTCTTTCTCCATCTCTTTTTCTTCCTCTCTCTCTCTCTCTCTTTCATAAATTTATATTTCGTTCTTATTCTATAACTTTCGTTTTTTTCCATGATAATTAAGTATATTTTACCGATTGTAATACGTACATTCATTAATTGTTCAGCTGTTGCTCATATATAAGCTTAGCTATATACTTGCTGATGGGCTCTAGCCGCGGCGCTGTAAGGCCTTGAGACTCTTGTCACTACAATAAACTCTCACTCTATCTCTCTCTCTCTCCATCTCTCTCACTATTGCTAGTACTGCGAGCTGGCGGTGGCATGGAAGAAAAGGTAGCTGAGCTGGCCACCACCCCTCCACTCCTTCTCCGTCACCTTGTTTTGAAAATAAAATAATGTTATCTCGAACAATCATTTCAAGATTTTGCACTTGTCGAAATCAAACAAGGAAGTCCGCTCTTGTGCAATTTTTCGTAATCTTTCGAACAGAGAAAGTCGTTTTTCACTACATACTACCATTTTTGAGTGATCAGCGTTTTCCGAAAGATTTTGCAAAAAAAAGGTATCGTTGCAAAAAGCGCAACATTTACAGTTTTTTAACTATTTTTTCCGTAATCAGCGGGGCCCTGTACGTTATACCTACTTTCAAAATGGAGCCGACCCTTTTATGGGAGACTTCGGACCTTCGTTCATTTATACTAGTCGGATAGAATTAGCCGATTTCAGGCTGAAAATGAGAAAAATTTATAACTCTGTATTTAAAATTTTTCTTCGTAGATTATAGTGTCGATAGCATCATCGTAAGTTTAAAAGCCGAACCAAGGTCAGCCAGAAGGTGAAAAAAATTCCAAAAATCGTAAAAATCGTTTTTTTTTGCGTTTTGCGTGAAAGGCGTAAAAGATACAAAAAAAAGTCAGAAACAGAAAAAGATGTGCAATAAAAAGACGAATTAAAGCGGTTTTTTTGAGCCTCGATAAGTGCAGTAGTTTTTCAATAAATTGCAAAATGCCCTGTTTCATGGCCATTTTGTAAAACTTTATTACTTGCGTTCTATTGACTATTAAAACTTAATATATTAAGAAAATGTGGGTTTTATAGGCCTCAATATGCATACTTAATTTCGGCAAGATCGATTTAGAATTTTTTGAAAAACTTTAAGAACCTGAAAAAAGACCCTTCGGAAAAAGGAACATAAAAAGTTTTGAGCCATCTTTGACCAAATATCTTAAAGCACTATTGTTCTTCGAGATTTGCTCTACAGCTGTAACGTCGGAGCAACTATCTTGTTCTTCAACGTTTTACCAATTTGCTTTCGCTCTCACCAACTCACGATTCCGGTATTTTCTTTTCCCCGACTAATCTGTACAAATACTGCCGGACTCCGGAGGCGCGGGCCTCCGTAATCTTTCACCTAGACTTTTTCCTGACCAAGATATCAGAGCTATATCAGTGAACAGCGCGCCACCGTAATCTTGCACCTATACCTTTTCTTGCCTACCACCCACCCTTGCTTGCACAGACCGATGTGGGCGAGAGATTGCATCTTTACACGCACACCTTCATTTTCTACAACTCTGGACATTTTTTCACTAACAATAACGCTCCCAATAACTATAACAACGGGAAAACCTTAAGGTAACTCGTACGGCATAATAGTTATAATCAGAAATGTTAATTGCAGCATAAGTAAATATGATTAGTGTTGAGTTAAATATAAGTTGGAAAGAATGTTGGTACAGTCCTAGCATTTTTGAACATACTACTTTTACTTTCACTAACCACAACGCCTTTAACATCATTTAATCAAGCCTTAGTACTACTTCAAGTTATCAACCTTTTATATAATGAAAACGCCAAATCGTGCGTTTTCCTCCATTTAAGTTTTGACGAACTTGATTAAATGAGCTAGGGATAATTTTTACTTCTGTTATCGGCCTGAG
>JAPYYV010009331.1:0-21530 GCA_030522625.1 Copidosoma aretas | reverse complement strand
CTGTGTATGTACGTGTGCTATAGTGTACAAATAAACAAATTCAGATCGTCCATCCCGCAATATCATAAAATATATTCACATATATATTCATTTACATATGTGTCGAAATCCTAGGGCTCGGTACGCCCCGCACCTTGGTCAAGTGTGCCCCCTAGGGGGGCAGACTGGGCCAAATTTCTACCATTCACTTAACTAATAAAATAACGTATCATACAATTACAAATGGCATTTTAACCGATCAATTAATAAGTGGGAGTAATCAGACTTTGTACTAGTGTTTTTGAAATTGTGATTACTCCTATTATATGCTTTTTACAAGCATTTACTTTTACTATGCCCGGTATGCCCCGCTCCCCCGCCGCCCCCGCGCGCCCCTCCCCCCCCCCCCCCCCCCTATGAAATGTCTATGAGAAGCTTCATCCAAAGTCGACGGCATTACAACTAAAAAATGTTACACCGAAGATGCGTAATGATGAACGTGATAAATACTTTGATGTCTTGTAAACGTGTGAAAATATTTAAAATAAAAGTTTATGCGTAGACACAAAACGTAGCATTGGCTTAGCCATAAGTCCTAATATGTAACCTAATATCAATGGAATACTTAACAATAGTCCGCTAAAATATTGAACAAAGCAATTTTATCTGCTTGTAGGCGATATACGGTAAAGAGAGAGAGAGAGAGAGAGAAGCTTGAAATATGGCACTAAGTTTAAGACTGGTTCGCTACCTCATCAAATAATGTTAAAATTAAACCAAAAGTGTTTTGAACTGATATAATGATCATTCAATGCTTCACATAAATAAATGAATAAATGAGCCATATACCTATTCTTCTTTATTTAATGTCTACAAAAATTTGAAAAACAAAATTTGTTTTGAAAGTGCTCTATGAACCCTAACCATGAAATACGCTTATGAGGTAACATCAAACTCTACAGGATGATCAGATCACCCGGCATATCAAGTATCACTAAAAAAAATATCTAAAATAAGTAGATCGATAGACACCAAATTTTTTTCTAACTATCTCAGTCATCACAAGTTCTTGTTGAAACTTAAAAGGTTTTGCAGTTCAACAAAAAAATCTGAACTCTGGATTCTTATTCCTTTAATTTTTAGTTGTCGAAACTACTGTTTATTATACATTTTTTTGCATCGGTGTACATTCTTATACGTTTTATTTATGATAAATAAATGAGTATGATTAAAATGGCTACAGCGCAAGATGCCGTATCTATTAGGGGGCATACGGCTGCGGAGTGTACTGTTTAACTCTCTAGTATTCGCATAATTGTTGATAAATCATAACAAAAAAATTATCTAGCACTCCATGGGTCATACAGTGCCTCGCAGTTTTTGTCAAAAATCGATGGGTGTCTCCGTTTATCCTGAAAAAATAAACTCTGAATATACGAAAAACCATTATTTCAATTAACGAAACACTGTTACAAATTTTTGAACACCCAAAAAATTTTTACACAGCATTGTTCTATTACCTCTCGAGTATATCTGTACCAAATTTCAGATCGCAATATTAAGCAGAAACATTTTTAGATGCTATTTTGTAAAATTTCGTCATTTCGCCACGTGGTTCTCTACGTCTACTCATGGCGCTTAAAGATGCGCTTGACACCGACTTTTTGCGCAATGCCAAGGCCCCAAATAAGTGCTTATACCGAACAATAAGAGTTTATTGTTTAATAAAGCTCTTTTTTTTTTAACTCTGCTGTCAGGAATTTCATGATTCTAGGTTCATTGGAATTAAAATGACTAGCATCCCTCCTGCAACGAAATAACCTCCATTTTTGTACATTACAATCATATTGCCACATCATTGAGCTTGATATTTAGCACATTGACAAGTGAACTGATTCCTTCGACATTCTCATTAATTTAATGTCTATCCTGATAACTGCCTCACCACCAGGATAATTAGCTAATTGAACATGGGATGATAGAAGAAAGCCAGAGGTTAAGGTTTAGTTTAAAAATCAATGGTTCTGTCACAAATATTTCTGTAAATATTGGATACCAAGGTTGAGATGGCTAACCTGGTGATATTAAAACCTTCTCCACCTAATTATTCTGTGTCTTCTACAAAACTTTATGAATTTAATCAAAAGGCGGGAACGCATACGGCGTATTCTCTACTATGCATCGTAAGTTCGTATACAGTGCAAGATCCTGGATCTTTTTTCCATGATATGTATTTCGAGCTTTTGTCGTTATTGCTACTGAAAAAGCGATCCATCTCCGGAATGCCCTACCCTCTACAAATGTTATTAAAGGTTAATATTTGGAAGAGTTAAAATTGGGTTTCTAGTTCTAGATGTCTGAATTCCGCTTCAGCTATATCATTTTCTCAGAGTTTACAAAAGATGCGAAAATTCAGAATCCTCGATTTTCGCACTATTATATAAAGATTACGACTCTTTGTAGTTTATAATTATGTTGCTCGTGTTCTTTTCTGGACCAGAAGCCGTGGATCTTTTCTCTTTTGCGATGTACTCCCAAACTTGACATTGAAGGGTCGGAAAAAATTTCCAAGAATGGTAGTTAAATAGGATAATACATTTTTCATACATTGTTTTGTCATCAGTCTATATATTCGTGTAAATTTGTGCCAACTTTCATCCAAGCATAACACAATCTGTATGAACAGCAGATAACTAGTGTCAACATGGTTTTACCTACTGATTACTCTGTATTTTTTCACCTGCGAGATTCACAAACATGATAATTCTTCAAAGATAAAGACAAGTAGCTCTTTTGATTGCTATAATGAAGGAGTCAATATTAGGATCTTTCAGTCGACCAACCACTATATCAGAAAACAGGCAATAGCCGGTCTCCCAGGGTCACGAAACGTATGCATAGCTTGTGCGACTTATTGCTGACGTGCTACGAACTTAGTAGGCGAAAAAGTTTTCAGGCGCACCGCAAGAAATTATGAACCAATGTGGGATAAGTCCTGCGTCGATTGAACGAGTGGTTTTAATTATACGTTAGCTACGGAAGGTGGGGAAGGGACCACAATTCTTGACTGAAACTTAGTTTTTGGGGGGATTTCTCGTTTATTGAACATACGTAAAGTTTGTACTTTAAATCATGTATGATAATAAATACTGATGAAAATATATCTTGAGCATCTTTCGTCGGTCGATGTTGAATTCGTCCGAGTAGGAAGATAACCCTGTAACAAGTATCAAATCAGGGATAGATCGTAATGACTATTACTAAATTAATCTCGAAATTCGATCTTATTTACATTATCATCTATTAGAAAATCTCTGACACTGTATTTTTGTCGTCATCCCCCTTTTAGTCAAGAAGACGATATTTTTGTATCTTTGTGTCTGTGTATGACTTTATAATTATGCATGCATATCCTTGTTTATGTTCATGTAGTTGCTTACTACACGGAGAGGCAAATCTTGGGTTTAACGCTAGTACGGCTGATTGTGTTTACAGCTTGATGTACTTCTAGTGCTGAACATATCTTGTGCGTTGGCTGCTTGATCGTGTTGCATTTGCAGCATGGTGTGGCCTCATGACTCGATCGCACAAGCTTCTTGGCTTTAACGCTAGCCAACTATCTGAATCTAAAACGCAAGAGGTGTGATGAGAATTTTAGATGTCAATCGTTCCGTTTGATTGGCTGAGGCTGGATAATGGGGGGTACAAATATATCGAGAGCACAAGGCTGCAGAACAGCAGCACATGTATTATACATGATACACGATGTATAAGGGTTCCCCCATTCAAGCAGCCAGCGCACGAGGTTATGTGTTCAACGTTAGAAGCACGTCAAGCTGTAAAAACAAGCAGCTGTACCAGCGTTGAACCCAAGATTTGTTTCTCCGTGTAGTCTTATTGTCAACACTTCCAAATTTTTTTGATTACATCTAGTCTACATTTTCGTAAGAAATTGCAAAACTATGTAGGAACGATACAACTCATCTGATTTTCTGTCTTGTATGTATTTGATTTACTGGCTCTGACATTGTCACAATTGTCTTCAACCAACCACAGAATTATAAATACAAAATATTTCTCTGTATACAGATATATCTTAATATTGAGATTATAAGAGATTTTTTTATCTCGTTAATAGAAGCAGCTATTCAATGTTTTTAAAGAGAGGAGCAGTTATTGAGAACCTGTTAAAAGTATTCATTTGAAAAATGCCGTTCGTAGACTTTACGTTCCAAAGAGTGCATTATATTTTTACCAGAATAAAATTGTTACCACCAATAACATAATTACATAATTTATGTCATGAAAAAAATTTAGATTCTTGAAATGTGGTGATCCAATTATTTCATACTATTGTAATCAAACCAACTTAAAAAATTTCAACTTGGTTAGCAACAACGCACAAGCAGAATCAGCACCCAATCACTTTATAGTCGGTGAATCAAGGTAAGCCGTAAGTATACATAATCTTAATTGTTCGAGACAAATAATTCGTAAAGAGTTTGTAAGACACTCTTCAAACCCTAGCCACTATTAGCTTACGCGTCATCTTTACAAGGCGTCTGTTGCGTCATCCTACACGGTACATTGGCTTGCCGGAATTTTTCCAGTGGATCTCTGTGTAAATAATCAAGTTTCGAGTCTAATTCAAATAATGTACACCCCGTTAAGCTTGAATTCATTCGATGACTTTCTCTTTGTACTAAAACGTTATTTGTTGCATACTATAAAGTCTTTTTAGAAAAAAAAAGAAATTATGAGCAATTTTACGACTGAGCACCAACGAAAAAATTGTTGTTTGCTACAAATTGAAGAACTGACTTTTTGCATCAATGTGTACTGAAAAAGTTACAGATTCAAGTAAAATACAACTTTATTGTATCGAGCACGTATCTCTAAAAAGTCAAACAAATACGACTTATCGTGTATGTAATAAGCAGTGATTAAACTATTGATTAATCATAGACTCTACCCAAGTAAGCGATGTATAGTATGTCGACGCACTTGACGTGATATTAACTTACCTTCTTTGCAATTTGAACGCAGATTAATCGCTTTTTTTAAATTAAAAAAAAAATTGTGATAAAAATTTTCGAAGACCACCAAACAGCTTATATTTTAATAGCCTTTTTCTTCTGGAGTCATCATTATCAGCAGGAATATAACTAATAAAAATTGATTGATGAAAACATAAGCGTGTGGGACATACATTATTTTTAAATTTTCAAGGATTCCCGAAATTCAAGAAAACTATGATGCAAATGAATTTTTGATGTGTTATGAAACAAAACTTTTTTTTAATAGCTGAAAGATAAAGCGAAGATAAGATTATTGACATATGTAAAAATACACGTTCGAGATGAGTATAAATTGACACCATATCCATTGCTCTAATTCAATAAGCATTGAAAAAGTTTCCAGACGACATTTCATTCAAAATCTTGTCTATTTATTAAACGTTGATAAAATTATTAAAAAATGAAGAACAAGCTATTTATTTTTGCATTAACTGTTTTATTTATGGTTAAAAATATTCATGTAAGTACACAGTTTGTATTTTTCTAGTTTTTCCGATGTACGGAAAGTATCTTACAACGATTAATTACACTTGCCATATATTTACAAAATCATTGTAGGCCAAAAATTATGCATATCAAGGCGAATCAGACTTGTATTTTGAAATACTACGGGAATCGGCTTCTGCCTGGTATAAATTTGATGGCAATTCGATGAATGGACTAAATGCAGCTGTTTTTAATATCATAGAACCAGCTCTTGAAATCCCACCTGAATATTCTGATGTACACCAAAATAATATCAAAGTCATTGATTGTAATAATGTCTTTTTCGTACATCTTCGAGAGTTAATTGATAATCTTCTTACGCAACATTTTGAAAAACTCACAGGAGACAGAAGCTACTTACATAACTTTCAGGAGGTATGTTTAAAATTATTATTTTAGTGCAAGAAGGCATTCACTTAGAGATTGGTTAAGGAAGTCAACAATTTAGAATATTGTCCGAGAAGGTAACAACTCAGAGTTCTATTTAATGCAGTTATAATTTTTAACTAGATATTTTTCATAATATTTTGAGCCAAAAATGCTTGGTTTAAAAATTTTTTGCCGTACACGATAACTGAAAATTACTTTTCATTTAATATTACCATATTTTTTTAATGGACTTTTCAATTTTATAGATGTCTGTCAAAAGCATATTAGTAATAATTGTTTGATTGCATCTTAACAAATTTATAAAAATAGTACGTTAGATCAGATTGGAAGGATTGGCGCGTAAAGTAGGCAGTTGTCGGAAGCCCCGAATAATTTACAAATATATCCAGTACTGCAATTATAAACCTTGTTTCGCCTTCGGCTCGTGCCGTAAACTTCTCGGTTGGTAAATATAAGCCTTGCCAAACTCGTATGATGTATACTATTAATAATCCACCTGGCAGACTAAATGGAAATTCAACTTGTTTTATGCAACATCCCAATGACTGCAGTGTACTTCATTACTGCAATAATTAGATCTCGGAATCGAACAATGTATCTAGTCACTGCACCCACAAAGAACTTTTTAAATAGTACGAATATTTATAGCTGTATTCAAAAAATAATATTACTTTTACCGGAAAATAATGATGGAATGCGTTTTACATCACATATTAATAAATCGGCACGGCAGTACAACGTTGGCATGTTAAAAAACTACGACGACAGCGTGGAGTCTCAACACTTTTGTGTGTTTATTTAGAGCATTAAGATTTTCAATACTACCTCATTTATTCATTTTTGAGGATAATCAATTCATTTTTGGTTTATCAACTATTTGCCACTTAAAATTTGAAATGTAAAAAAGTACAGTGTAAAAATTGCATCTTCATTGATTACAAGTAATCCGTGAACGAAAAAAATCAGATTTACTTCAGAAAAAATTATTTTGTATTTTCCCTTGACAGAGCCAATTTTCAAAGAGTTCCTATAGTTATAACGTATAACTGAATTCTAAAATTTTAAGTGGATGCCTTCTGGTACATAGACGACAATATCATATTTGGATTTAATAACAGCTAGCTTGGAAATAAATTTTTGTTACTCTATGGCGGTAATATTATTATTTTATTTACAAGTTGAGTAAGTCGTAGGTCATAAAGACTTCCTAAGTATAAAATCACTCTTAGGATTATTATAAAAAAAGAC
The DNA here is from genome assembly GCA_030522625.1 of Copidosoma aretas. Classification (NCBI taxonomy): domain Eukaryota; kingdom Metazoa; phylum Arthropoda; class Insecta; order Hymenoptera; family Encyrtidae; genus Copidosoma; species Copidosoma aretas. Next base: position 14,349 of record JAPYYV010009331.1, on the reverse strand, counting down.
TGAAAGTACATAAATCAATATAGTTAAGGAATATATATGCTGTTTTAAGGTGGCTTATCACCCCTGTACAGCGCATATTTCGAATATTTTATCATAAATGTTTATTTAAAGGTTTGGGAGGTGTTCATTAACCCGGCAATAATGTAGCCAGTTATAAGTATAATGCGATTTTGTTCATAAAATTTTGTTGTTAAATTCTTCACACATCAAAGCCTAAAAAAAATTCAAAAAATTACCTTAATCTTTTTCAATTTACATCCGATTTTTAATTTTTTGGGTTGATTCTCTTTCTTGAACAAATCCATTGAGAGTCACCACAGAAAAAATTGCAAAAACTTGAATAGGTTTCCAAAAAATAAGTAAACAATTGAATTTACTGGGAAACCTATCCAACTTTTTGCTATTTTTCTGTGATGACTCCCAATGAATTTGTTGAACAAAGAGAATAAGCCCAAAAATTAAAAATCAGATGTAAATTGAAAAAGATGAAGGTAATTCATTGAATTTTTTTTCAAGCTTCGGTATGTAAACAATTTAACTACCAAAGTTTTTTTTCTAAATCGCATGATATTTTAGCACTATAAGCTATATTATTGACAGGTTAAATCACACTTCTCATAACTTTCAATAAACATTTATCATAAAATATTTAGGAAAGTTCAAATGCTTCAGAAAACTTTATTCACGTTATACTAAATTAGATAAAGTTTTGCAGTCTCTTTATCCTACAAGAAAACTAATAGCTTAAAGTTGTTTACTACAGTGTCGTAATTAATATAATTACTTCACGTAATAACACTAGGTTCAAGCAGTCCGGTATTAATAATGGATTTGTTCTTTGAAGTTACTAATGAATAAAGATTCCCAAATGTCATTCGATAATAAATTGTGTGTGTTAGTATGAACTTTAGAGAGGCCTCTCTGCTGAAAGTTTGCATTTGCCTCTAGAATGATGATATTTTAATTTTTATGAATATTTTCAGTTGTTCAAAAAAGAATATTTTAGTCTGGTACAAGACGTGCAAGAAGCACAGGATAAAAACGTTTGTCACAGCAGCAAAGAGAGCGAGTGCAAAATGAAATTTAGTAAAAGATTACAAAAACTGCAAGAAATACTAGACGGTTTCATTCCTGTGAAAAATCAAGTATTAGATGCCCTACGAAAATCTGATTTATTCGCACCAAACAAAACATCCACAAAAGTGGTGGACGAAATTCGTTCGTTAGTTACGGGATGTCTATCAAAAGTGTAAAGTTCTACTAATAGTTAGAAAAAAATTGTGAGAAAATGTTCCAACTTTGTTGAATCTTATCTTCATACGTATTCAGTTCGTACGTAGAAAGTATATAACTGAATGAAAACAGAGGACCAGGCAGCCATGAGTAAAAAATGAGAATGATTATACTTTGTAAAATAAAGTTTATTGTGGATCAAAATGAAAACAATGTTTGTAACATAAATGCATTTCAAAGTTATCTGTGAGTTTTTAATTTTGCTAATCAATCATCAAGTACATATATTAAACCAACTTCTACCCATTGGGATTTTGATTAATTCAATTCAACGAAATACTATAGCCATCAAAGCAAACAGTTTAAACCTAATCTTTGTTTACAAACACTATTGTGTGCATGGAGCATCGTTCATGACTAACATAGCTAAGCTAGAGTATCGGCACTTTGGGACAAACGTACATCTTACGTATTCACTTCGCTTGATTTTGAAACCACAACAAATGCCTGACTACCTACTTTTCAGACGACGTTATAGAAATGCTATTTCTTCGAACAAGTTTTGTGAATGTCTACCTTTTATTTTTAATTTTTTTTTCTATTTTTAACACACCCCCCATTTTCCCCCCGAAAAAGTGAATTTTTTTTTTTTTTTTTTTTTTTTTTTTATAGCGGGAAGAAGGAAATCTTTTAAAGACGCCTCTATTGCAGACAAAGCTACTCTGCGTAGACGAAGCTATTGCAGGCGGTAGTGTCGGACTCACCCTGGCTCATAGTGCAAATTACATTGCGTGATGCTGATCATCACGGGCGCCTACCGACTAAAACCATTCTCCCCGAGAGAGAGCCAGCCTGTTGGGCTATAACTCTGATATCAGTGTTGAAACAGGAATGAAGAGATAGAAGCAGAAAAATAGTGGAAAGACGAGAAATAACGGCCGGAAGGAATCTGGTCGGTACTATACGCGTCAAGGCGAAGCTCGGAATATTGAGGTGTGAAAACAGCCTCAGGTTAAAGAGGAGGGAGAGAGAAACATCCCGGTCAGGCATCGGACTAATGGGAGAAGAGATCTACCCGACCCATGGATCATCCGCACAGCCGCCCCGATAGTCCCCCCGCCCCCCCCCAGAGTTGGGGCGCCGATGGGGACCACCCCGGAAAAACACGCCCCGGCGGCGCCCCCCCCCCCCCCCCCCGAAAGAGACTTGCCTGCGATCCATCGGCCAGGGTGAATTTTCAAGATCGAAAATCTTTCATCGTAGCCCTTTCAAAAGATTGCACAGTCAGTGGAAGACTCACTACTCAAACTCAAAATCACGCACGGATATTTAGCACAAGACAGGGACACTGGATAGATTTTTCTTCCTCGCTACGTGTCAGCTGAAACCGGAGCCACCAATCAGTTAATTATTAAACAATCTGGATTTACTGCCCAATGGTTATAATAGTCTCGGGTATTTCTTGACTACCAACGTCCTCGTGACTAAGGGGAAAGATAACTTAAGAATCGCAGTGTGTCTCCTTAAACAGAAACTGATGGTGCGCCATTTTCTCGCTTACCACCTCGTTTTCTAATGTAAGCATTCTCTACCCTGCCATATTTATAGCAAGGGACTGCAGTGCGGTTGGATCAGAAGTAGGACACAGCGCCTCGAAATTTTCTATCGAGTACACAGATCTAAATGTATAATTTTAAAGATTTAATATAGGTTGATCTGTAATACACATGGATCAAGCACTTTTATAAGTATGTAAATTTTGCAATAAAAAATTTGTTCATGTAAACATACGGAATCAAGGGGATCATAGTGCTTACTCTTTACTTACATAAATACCATTTTTCCTGATGGTTTTCATCAATCTATCAGATACCCTGGACATTTTTCAGCCACATCTTATTAAAAAACAGAATAAACAGTACCAAATTAGATGCTGAATCGAAAACGACGTAGCTTTCCTTGTAATGCTATGCAGCTCGCTATATATAGCGGGAAGAGAGAAAACATTCCCGAAGTGGCAACCACATCCGTGCTTTGGGCCTATGGTCCTAATGGACTTTTTACGTACAACTCTGCTGAGCACAAAAATTATTGATTGCGAAAAAACATTATTGTGGTTCATAGTATTGTTTATAATATCATCCTGACACTCCAACTACAAAAAATTATTTACCTGCATTAAAGTTTTCAGTTCGACATTGCAGAAAAAATGTTTAAACAGAGAAGTTGTATGGATTAAAAGATTTAAAAAAATTTTGTTTCTCTAATATTATCCTGCGTGATCTCATCCCAACGCTCTATATCATAAACATTGTTTTGAATCCATTAAACAGTTTTTCACAGCAGCTAAAGTTTCGTAGACATTTAAAGAAAAATCATTCAACATTTATCTTGTGGCTTTCAAAAAATTTAACATTGTTAAACTCTATTCTTTTTAAAGAAAAAAAAAAAATTTTTTTTGATGGATCTGTTTCCAAAAACTACACAAGTTTATGAAAAAAAAAATTTTACTTCCAAGAACCAGACCAAGTGATTCCAAAGCATTTTTTACCGCTAAATACGAATTCATTGTCCGTTTTTCGCGATTACATCAGGATTTTTTATATTCTAACTTCAACGTGCCAATAACGTTATTTTAAGGTACTTTTCACGCAAAATAACTCTAAAACAGTCTGAGTATCAACAAATCCAATGCTGAATTATTAGTCGGTGTTAAACAATGTAAGAAAAAACAATTCTTTGGATCTTCGTTTAAATTATTACTAATTTTACTACATATATGAAAGTCATAATATAAGAAAACGGATACACCGTTGAAAAACGCATCATATTGTTATCATTACTGCGTACATATAGAATACAAGTACGCATACATTCATGTACTAAAGTCCACATCAAGATGAGCAGTTCTTATTTGTATGTACATGTTTCCACGTTTTTATTAAGGCACTTTGAAAAACGTCACATAGTTAAGCGTATTTTGCAAGTCATAAACTTTTATTTGATATCCATGTCAAGGTGGTTGTGAGGAAGCAGGTATTCCACCATTTTGTTATGATCGCCATTTTAGATTTGGATTAAAATAAATAGTCTTGTTAATTTTTACTCATTATACCCTTCTATCTGATACACATGTCAAGGGGATCTTAAGAAAAAAATAGTCCGCCATTTTGTGATGGTGGCCATATTGGATATACCTTGATATTAAACATACTATGTTGTGTTATCATTGAAACTGAGCCTGTGTGCAAAATTTGGGCATTATCGAATAATGGAAAGAATTTGAAAAATCTGTTGCAAGATTCCATATGGAACGGCAGATAGACAGACGGACAGACTAACAAGAAAGTGACTTAAAAATATCGTGGAAATATGTATAAACACATAAGAACTGCTAATATTTATGTGGACTTTAGCACAATAATATATGCATACTTCTGTTATGTAAGTACGCAGTAATGATGATAAAATGATGTATTTTTCAACGGTGTATTCGTTTTCTCGTACTATGACTTTTACGTATATTGAAAAATTATTGATAATTTTTTACGAGGATTCGAAGTATTGTTTTTTATACATTTTTTTATACTAAATAATAATCCAGCATTGAATTTGGTGAATCTCATAGTGTTTTAGAGTTATTTAGCCTAAAAAGTATCTTAAAATAGCTTTTTCTTACTCCCCTTCCCAAAAGTACGAGCTTTCGTAGTATCCTTACGCTCCAGGAAGCGTAACTTTTTTGGAAGCTCGCTGCTCGATTGTCGGTAAGAAGGTGCTCGGCTTTACCTCGGACATTTGCTACGCACGTCAGAGAATCCAACGTTCTGGCCTTGTATCATCATATACTATTTTGGCACATTAAGGTTAGAATACAAAAAAATCCTGTCATGATGGCGAAAAACGGACACCAAATTCGTATTTAGCGCTACAAAAGGCTTTAGAATCACTTGGTACCGTTCTTGGAAGTGAATTTTTTTTTTTTTTTGTACCTGTGTTATTGAAGAGAAATTAATAGTCATTTTCTCCTTGAGCCAGCAATATAATTCAAAACAGAATTTATCGTAGCAAATTTTCGGAAACATAAGTGCGCTTTTAATACATCATTTTTAGATCTATGGGGATTCCCAAAATTCGTGAAATAAATGACGCAAATGGATTTTCAAGAGTTTTGTAACAGAATTTTTATTTTCCCAATGGCCAGAAGATAAAGCGAAGATTGTACTACTTACATAATTGGAAAATACATGTTCGAGATAAGTATAAATTGAATCCATATTTACTGTTTTAATTCAGTAAGCGCTAGGAAAGTTTTAGAACAGCATATGATTCGATACTCAGTAACTGATTACGTGTTTATAAGATCATTAAAAATGAAACCGAAGCTATTTATTTTTGAATTAACCATTTTATTAATGGTTAAAAAACTTTACGTAAGTATAATAACCCACTTTTTTCCGCCATTTACTATAAAAATAGTGAATGTCTTCATGATCACAATGTACTTATAAAATTATTGTAGGCTAAAAGTTATGCACTACAAGATGAATCAGACATATTCTTCGGAATAAAAACCAAAATGAACAACATTTCGTTTGAATCAGACCCAAAGACAGAAGTTCATGAAGCTATTTACAAAATTTTGAAGCCAACTTTTGATAATATTTCAACTGAAGATTTTCATATGCAACAACAAGATCCTGAAATCGATAGTTGTTATCGCATGATTTTCCAGCGTAGTCATAATTTAGCTGATTCAGCACTTGAATATCATTTCAAAGAACTCACGGGGGACAGCAAATATTTGGATAACTTTACTAAGGTACATTATTATAGTATTACTTTTGTACAAAAAAGCGTGGTCACTCGTAAATTTCGACACGAAAAAACTTTAACTTAGTTCAAAAAGGTGACAACTCTAACTCTCGTTCAAGGCGATCATAACTTAAGTAAACGTGTTTAAATCATCTTAAACCAGAACATAATATTTTAATCTCGAAGTCTTTGGTCATACATGTAGAAACATTGAATGATTTTTTTAAATTCAAAAAAATTGTATAATTTAGACATCAAAAGGTCATAATCGACAGCTTTAAAAAACATCATAATATCGAATGTATTTTAACAGCTTCTACGGTCAAATCTATGGATGTCATGGTGTGTGTTCTTTATCCGAACAACTAACCTATACAAAATTAATATTTTGTCTAGTAGGAGTTATATTTTTTTTGTACTTAATTAATATTGTCTTGATTACTTTTACATGCCTCGATAATCTGATAATAAAGCTTATTGCTCGTCAGCTTATGTCACTCATATGCTCATCTCTCATTTCTATCTCTCTTTCTCACTCTCTCTTCAACTCTGTCGAGTTAGTGTCAGTATCAGCATTGCTATGGCAATCGACACTGTACTGACGCTGCCTCTGACCTCTCATTAACTCTCATACAGAGCGCTTGACGTGAAAAAGGGGTGGGGACGATGTTTCTACATTTGGGCTTATGTTTTCGTACTGGACGATTTGATTATGAAACCTTGGGCTCCCATTAGCACACAAACTGTTTATTTAAGATGCGTTCAAATTAAGAAATAAATTAAGTAATACTCAAATTAAAAGTTGGTCCAGTAGCTAACATACAGCAGATTCAGAATTAAATAATATTCTACCAACGATCAGGAAGTTGTAGAGAATAATTTTTCCTCTAAATTTTTAGTAGAATGTTTTGTTGAACCTAGTGCTTCTGTATTTATTTTGTCTTTGAAGTATTTTCTGAATGCTATTGCTTTCAATTATTTTTTTAGTGTTTGATTAGAAATTTTTACTTGATGGACTGCGACATAACAAGCTCAACTTTTAAAACGGAAACAAAAAATAGCTCTTCACTTAAATCATAAAATATTTATACCTCTTACACAACTTCATACGAAAAATCTTAATAACGAAGCTACAGTACAAGATAAATAGTAGCCCATGCTTCGTTGAATTCCTATGGCTTTTTCTTTTTAATACGTAATGCTAATTTAGCATTAATACAATAGGAATTTTTAATCAGGCAGTAATTCATGCACACGACTTCATATATAAGAATGTATTTTTTTTAAAAAGCATCGATGATTTTTCTAAACTGAGTATTATTGTATGAAATGATTTATAAATATTGAGTAAGTATTTTTATGTAGATTCATCGGCTTAATCGCTGAGCAGCAAATTTTTCCATCTTTACTTACCAATGATAATTTTGTTTATAAATTCAGTAAAATTTATTTTAATAACGAGATTTGATAGAAACATGGCTTGATGTCCTTATGAAACTGGATTTACTAATATCACCTTACAAACTTAATTCCAAATTTATGCTGAAGTATCAATCTATCAAAGATAAAAGAATCCACTCATAGTTTTAAACTGCATGGAACTTTAAAATATCTTTCTTCTTACCAGATCACTTGTCATCAGATTGTAGTGCAGTACATTAATGATACAACTCAACGCAATATAACTAGTTTCATGCAGTTTTGTATCGCGTGTAGATTCGTTTCTCGACATTAGTTCATGAATAAAGATTGTCAATTTAATCAAAAACGAGTTTGTTTTTAAATCTTCACACTTTACTTGAAAAACGTAACAGCTGTTTCGATACGCTGTAGCTTCTTCAGACATAGAGGATTATAAGCTAAACGCATTTGGGTTTATAACAATTCTTAATAGGTACATATATCTGTAGTGTGTACTACACAGATAACATCCAATATGAATACAAAACGTAAATAAACATATATCAAACTTAATAAAGGGAATCATTCAAATCTATTCGGGAGTTGAGTAATCTATCGATATCATGTAGTTTATTTATTTCCATTGATTCTAATGGGTCCAGTAATTTTCCTTTAGAGACGCTATGGAGAATTCTAAATTCAGCGTTGTACTCATGATTGAAAGATGAGAGGCATAATTTGAAGTATCTAATTTGTTTAAAATGGCTTTTTGTGTTCGTTAATACGTATTTTAAAGGTTCTGCTAGTCTGACCTATGTATACTTTTTTACACATATCCCATTTTAACTTGTACACTCCTAATTTTTTATCTTTCGGACTCTTGCTTTTGTTATTGTTGTTAAATTTTTGTAAATTATTCTTGGCTCTGAAAGCTATATTGATACTTTATGCTTTTAGATGTTTAGCAAGTCTATCTGCGATTTTCCCATAATAAGTAAACGTTAGAATGCAATCATAAATTCAACGTTGACTGTAAAATCCTACATAGCGCCTCTAAAGGAAAATTACTAGACGCATTTGAATCAATGGAAATAAATAAAATACGTGATACCGATCTATTACTTAACTGCCACATAGATTTGAACTACTCCCCTTTATCGCATTTGTTATAATAGTATGTTCATTTACGTTCCACATGTGTATTGGATGTTGTATGTGACTATGTATACAGTATGTATATATGTATCTATGAAAACTTGTCATAAGCCCAAATGCGTTTAGCTTGTAATCCTCTACGTCTGAGGAAGGTGCAGTGTATCGAAACAGCCGTTACGTTTTTATAATAAAGCGTAAAGATTTAAAAACACATTTGTTTATTATTTAATTGACAATCCGACTTGAATCTTTTTGAAGTCAAGACCGAATCCACTAATTATATAAATAAAGATTACCACTTGCCTGGTTGAAATATATCCTCGTTGTTAGTATAACTATTATATATATATACACATATAAAAAATTACAACATTTATTAAAAATTTATCATCTGTATTTGCTTGTGCATTTATATTATTTTGTTTACATGCATATTTTTGTCATCCAAAAAGGCATTGAAAAAACTTAAGATGGATGTGACTAAAGCTATGGAAAACAAAGCTTGCCGACGGGCTGAAGATAGCGAATGCAACATACAAGAATTCAATGAAAGATTACGCATACTTGAAGAAAAATACAACCACATTGTTACTGTAAGAAACCAAGTATTGGAGGCCATAAGAAAATCTGACTTTCTAACATCCAATGAGACTACTGAAAGATTAGTGTTCGTCTTGAATCATAAATTTACCATATGCATAGCAAAAATCATTTCACTAAAGTCTTCAATACACGAATGAAGCAATAGTGAGTATTATAATTACAATAATTTATCGTTTACTGTCTGGAAAGAATTTGTTGAAATGTTACATATTCGAAAATTTAATTGTAATAATAAAGTACACCGTAGCTTTAAGACTTTCGTCCACAAGATTTATATCGGGATTCCCTAATTCTCTAATCTATTACTAAATTCGTCCCTGGATCATTAAGGTGTTTTCTAATCTATTACAGAATCTGTCCCCGGGTACATGAAGCTTTCTCTCATCCCTTATACCGAATTCGCTCCCGTTGTTATCATATTATTTCCATCACACTTACGATTTGTACACACCCAGCGCTATAATCTTTTGGCCAATACCTTCTGGAAGGTGTACGAATACCCGTTTAAAGTCAGCAAAGTTCAAGGCATGCCTTTCTCGGTCACACCGAATTTCATCTTCGCAACTATAAATTAATTATGTAGATGGACTATTTAGCGGCTCGGCTATCCAAGAACTGGAATTAGTATACTACTAAGACTCACGTGCGTTAAACCGAAAGTCACAAGCATGCAAACAAATACAAACCAAAAATGCTCACTATGTATAATATACATATTATGTGTGAAGTATCAATACACGGAAAAAAATTTTGAATGCTGGAAGGCTGGAATGATTTGGTAAGGGATAAAAGGATGACTTGATCACCCTGGGACGAATTTGGTAAGAGATTAGAGAACACTTTAATGACCCAGGGCCAAATTCGGTGAGGCTCATCACGATGGTGATGTATCAAGAAGGGGCACTATGGGGGATTTCCATAAGTTTGAGATTTATGGAATAGAAAATGCAGTTAGTGCTTAATATCATGTCTTGTCCATCATGCATAAGAGAACATTTTTGCACAAATTAGGTAATTAAGAAAATTTGCTTTTTACCAAGGTACTGAATAAATGAGGTTAACCTCCGGTTTGGACTTTCAACACTTTATACCTTTTTTTTTCGATCAGCAACCTTCGACTTTCGCGATTTTATTAGAAAAAGGATTATATTAACTACCTGATTTCAGTTTTTGTAGCATGCGGCCCATCTTTTAGCCGAAAAATGCTATGACTTTCGGTAAAGAATTTAAAATGCCCCATAAGGCCCATGTAAAAATATCGAATCTCAAATGAGTTTTTTTTTCGATTTTGGTTGTCAACATGCCCTGAAATTTTAACTGTAGATTCGTTGAGTCTTATTTCACTGTAGATTTCACCCTGGGTGCAACGGCTCAACTTACAAACAGGTGATGAGACTCCTTAAGTGGTGTAATCACGATGGGGAGGATTCGTAGATGCCCACTTATATAATGTATTGTAAAATGTAACATTATATAAAAAAGTATTTTATTTTATTATAATATTATAGAAGTAAATTTATCCCGTTATTATGAAGGCTAATGATGTAGAAACAGGCTTATTACGCAGCGGCACTTAGCTTATTTTATTAGGTCTTGATTATTATCTTGTCCAATAAGTTACATCGTGTAAATATGATGTAAAAGAATTCCAAGCTCGTATAATGATACATACACGAAACAAATAAATAAATATATGAGCGATGCACGATTTTTTCTTTGTTCAATATCTCACAAAAACTATCATGACACAAATTAATTTTAAAGTGCTCTAGAAACTCTGAACGTAAAAAAGATGCTAATAATAAGGTTATGGCTCATTTAACTGCAATTAGAGAATACTTGAAAGAACTAGTTTTACTAATCATCGAATAATTTGTATCGCATGAAAAAAAAGTTCTAACTCATAAATAAAAACTTCAACAAGACGTACATGCTAGCGTAGCGTTGACTTGACGTAAAAAGGTGCCTTCCCATTATTTTTGGCTCTAAGTTACGTCAATAAATAGCTTTCTGAATATATACTTACATCTGAAGTTACTTACAGTACAGTAATTGCCGCGTTTTTCCAAAATCTCTGTATCTCTTAATAAATAAAATTAGACAACACTAAACAATATTAGCAGCATAGATGCACAACACGCTCCACCTTCATTCCAGGGGCATTTCTTATCCCCACGCGAAATAAGTAAGCGAGTTACAAGCTCTCGGAAAATACGGCGTCCTCAGCCGTCCGTTACTCGCGATATTTTTCAGAAGCTGAGCTCTGCCGGCCATGCCCACCGGCCGCATGGCAGTAGCAGCGGGTCGCCTGTCACGTCATCCTTTAAGAGCCTTAAGAACGATAGAAACTTTTCAACGTCAGGCGCAGGCCTGGCAACGCTTGCGATCGTGCACTTGTCAGGAGGACGTACAAGAAGTATAGCAGGCACGCAGGTGTGAAGGCGAACGGTCGCTAACCCCATTTTCCGCTGACCCTGCGTATACCTTTATCGAGTGGGTGTACCGTACGATTTTTTTCGCGGAGACGCTAGTGACGTATTTCACGGATGATTTTAGTGAGTAGATGTCTGGATTTGTAAGCGCACCGCGGTGGCTGGGGTTTATTTTCTTCTAACTTTGGCGTTCATTTCTTTTTGATGAAAATTTAATGGTAGAGTATAGTGGTGGATGTAGGTATCTGGCGATACACTTTGATTAATATGATCTGAAAAGATATGTTGGTTTCCTGTTTTTCTGAAATTAAAGAGAAGTGACTGGAGATCAGGCTAGCACATCCGTGAAACCATTTTGATGTGCATGCAGTAACTTAAATTGCTAATTCAGATTGTAAATAAATGCAATACAGCCATACAGAACTATGAAGGACTTATACAAAATCTTGACTTACTTGAACAAAAATGTAAAAAAGTTTTTGAATAGCAGTGGTCGGTCTTGTTGAGCTGGTGAAGAACATGTCTTGAAACTGAATGAATGGTAGGTTGGATTCTGGACGAGTTGTTGCATAAAAGAATAGCAATTGGCATAGCTGAAACGAAACAACTTCATATCGTATTACATTCCTCTTAACCCTAAACTAAAGATCGATATAAGAAAAAGATTTTTCCTAACAGGAATTGCAATATCATGCTTTCTTGATACTTTAGATTAAATAAGTTCAATTCAAACTCAAAAACTGCAAAATAATATTTTATTTTATATGTGTAGAGCTCAAAAGGTGCACAAGTTAGGTACAAAGATGGGGATATCAAAATGCAAATCCCCTTAATAACTGCAAAATGAAAAAAAATTCAAGATCAAGCGTTGTTGGTAAGTGTGAAGAACGTCTAAACTTTCACTGATTTAGCAGTGACCTAATTTTCATTGCTAATCATTGAAATCGACCGATCAGTTCAGAGGCTAGTCGCGTTCTCCCTTCTTTGACAACCAGATATCAACAAACTCAAGCTATTCTTGACAACGCTCGTCATTTTTATACCTATACACACTTTTAAATTTCAGATTGACCAATATACACAGTCAATATAAGCTCAAAAAAAGTTACATTTTTAAAGTGTAAGAAAAAAATTTAAACGAACTAACACTAGAAAAAATTAAGGTGATTTCACTGCATTTGTACAGCAAATGTTTATCCTGAACTGAACGTACTTCGAAGTATAGAATTTGACCCGATGCTGTCATTATTTTCCAAGTTAGAATAAAATTTTTAGATACTTAATTGATAATTTAAAATTATACCAATAATTGCATTGCTGTATCTGCAGTATCAGCTTTCGAAGATAAGTACATTATAAAAGGCGCGCCATTTGACTACAATGTAGGCAATTAGGCATAAGCCAGGTCCAACAGGTTTGTCAAGCGAGCGAGCTCAATCTCCTCGTGGGGAGACTCTCCGCATCTTAGCCACACTACGCGCCATCTATTGACCAGGAGAGCAAATGGCGGTTCCGGTACAATCAATTTTGCACGAAGAGATTGATCCTGATAGATCAAAGAGATCCTGGCATGTACATGGATGATTACTATAACGATCAGGTACTCACATTTTCCTCTGGAAAAACCATTCAAACAAAATTCCGATCCCGCATCTCCTTTTCCCCCGAGCAGTGACTGATCATGCGAATTAATGTGATCGCCAAAACGCGAAATTACGCCTCCCAGCACGGTATCGCTCATCGCCGCCGCGGCTAAACGGCACATTTACCCCGGGCTCGTCGAAAATAGCCGAAAAACAAGCTAGATTTCCGGGCATCAGCGCCTCAGAGCCGGAAAGAGATCATCCGCTCCATTTCAATTAGTCACGGCTTGACGAAGATCCACGACCTTCCAAGGTGAGCGATGGCTCGGGCACCCACGCGCGCTTCCGAGTCCCTCTCTCTCTCTCCTCTGCTCCTTCCTCCTCCTTCTCCTCTTCCGCACGACCTTAACACTACACCCGGCGCCGGGCTAAAAGGAGCCTCCGAACGTTCCGCGGTTCGCGGGCGATTTTGCGCCGATGTAATTATTCCGCCGTGTCGTATGCTGCCTACTTGCTGCCGAGGAAAGGGCTCGGCCGAGCTGCAGCTGGGGTCGACGCTTAGCGGGTCACGCTGTAATTAAAACGTGCCGCCCTTTCCTTCCTATAACGGCGTCGTCGGCGGGCCGTGAAACTCCCGGTGTGCGACCCGTCACTCGTGCCCAACGCCCCCCGTTCTCGTCTCGCGCACTTGTGTGTATCTGCACTTGGATCTCGTTGCTGCGAATGTTACCTTTCTTCTCTTCCGATGACTTTACACGCTTCGGTGCATCGGTTTTCACTCGAACTGCATCCCCCGCGGCGTTAATAAAGACTCAAGTTACGCGTCAGCACTATCCGCTTGCTGGCGCTCTCGGTAACTTTAAACCCCAAATTACCCGTAATCGTATTAAATTAATAAACACCGCAACGCGTAGTGCAACAAGCAGTAAAGTGCGAGCGAAACTACGTACAAGTAAGCGCTCGATCGCCACGCACAGCGGAGGGCTCAATAAAGATTGCTCGCGCGCGAGGCGTCCCGGAGGAAATAAAATTACGGAAGCTTGTAGGTGCCACCACTCGCATAGTGAGAGCGCGCGAGTAATATAGACGAAAAGTCGCGCGCTAGCACTGCGATCGTGCGAGCGTGCTAG
>JAPYYV010009330.1:0-12004 GCA_030522625.1 Copidosoma aretas | reverse complement strand
ATCGCTGAGAGTGCTCAAGGAAATACCAAAGAGTGAATATCAAGAGTGCTTCGAAGATTGGAAAAAACGCTGGCATAAGTGTATTATATCTGGGGGGGATTACTTTGAAGGGTACCACACTGATGTGGGCGAATAAATAAATTTTTTTTTAAAAAAATGAAAATTCCGGGTACTTTTTGAACACACCTCGTAGTTTTTTATCACTTCTTATAACTATACCCAAAATCACCACTCCGTACTCCCATTCCAAGATCTTCGTTCTTTTAATAGACTTTTTAACTCCTACCAGAACCCCTCCTTTTGCTCTTCCTTTTTTGTTGTCCCTTGTAGCCGTGCACGCTTACCATTCATAACTTTTATCTAATCTTCCTAACCAACCTGCCTCGTTGCATCTCTTTAACCATATTTCTTGATGTGCTATTACATCAAACTTGTACAAATATATTTTAACCAAAATAATTTTCTTTATGCTTGCTATGTTCTACGACAATAATGCAAGATTCCTCTTTTTATTACCGCTCCTTTTATTCACGAAATATCTGTACTTTTTCTCTCTTGCTGTTTTCTAACCCGCCCTTTTATTCATCCCATTCATACCATATTCCTTGAATTTTTATTTTTAAATACCCTACTTGGATTTTCCTCCCCCTCTCATTCTTCTGCTCAGCCACCTCATCAATCCACTCCTGTACCTCCCTCTCCCTTTCGGTCACACAGGTCTAGGTATCAATAAATCTGGTCTCAATTCTCTCTCCGTATAATCATCATCAATCCATACATCAATCTCCTTTAGTCTTTTCTTACTCTTCATAATCTGCGTTTTATTTCGCAAAGATCCTAAACAAACGACTATCGCTCCTCCTATCGCCCTAATTCTTTTGATTTCCGCATCAACATTCAGCTCACCCCGCAATATACTTTTTATTTCGCTCTCTATACATCTACCTACTGTTCTAATTCCCCTTATAACTATATTATCTTTCCTTTTTTGCCTCTCTATTGACTCGTACTTTAACTCGCATCGCGTTAGTGCCTCTGGGCTATTCGGCCATTGATCTCCTGTTAATTCATCGTTTTTAAGTATACGTTTACCGTCGTCTGTCTCCTGTACACTCGTCTGCTTCACACCCTGCTCAACTCTCACATTGTTCACCTCTCCTTTCGCCCCCCTCCCCGCCTGCACCTCTTCCATGATCTTACGATCAGCTTTATGATTAGTTTTATGATTAGCTATCTTATTTTTTAAAAGCTTTACCTCGCGTCTCAAGCTGCTTGGCGTATTTCTCTCTATCTTTCTCTGTTCTTTTAACCATACAATTTCATTTATCAACGTCTCCCGTGCGTTGATCTCTCTCTCAAATCCTACCCTCATACTTCGTAACTCTGAGATCACATTATCTTTTTCCCCTATTACCTTTGCCAATGTTTCTTCTAAACCTACTACACGCAACATTAACGCATTCACCGCCCTTCCTACACTGCCATACCTTAGCCTTTAACCCTCCTGCTGCCCTCTGCTGCTCTGCGATCTTATTGACTTCTGACATTTTCTGTATTACTGACGCCTGTTCACCTGCCACCGCACCAAACTTCTGTACCGTCTGTTCCTTACTGCCGATAATCATGCACCCTGTTTCTTCCATATGCCCCATTCTTCTTTGTTTTCCTTCCCTTCCTTCTACTTCCGATGCCTTATTTCCCTCTCTGTCCTCTTTGCTTTGTTGCTCCACCCTTGGCACCGATGACTTTTCACGTCCCTCTCTCTCTTTCTCTCCCCTTGCTGCTGTCTCTCCTCCATCTTTGCGTCCCATCTCCCATCTTTCTTTACCGGCGAGTGTTCAACCTTCTTCCTTCCACCCGTTGTCACCTCGAACTTTAAACTCCCAAACTTTAAAAAGTTTTTCATATTACTAATCTCCTCTGGTTCTTTATTTTCCACTGCATCTTTTTTCGGACGGCCCCTGCCTCTCTTTTCTTTCTCCTCTGTCGTAGTCGTCTTCCCTTCGTCCTCAGCTCCTCTCTCTACTGCTTTGTCCGCCATTATTTCTTGCTGGTTGATCCACTTTTCCCATCGTTCTTATATTCCGTTTCTTCCTGGATTGCACGTGTATTTACTCTAGATAACACTTAATACAAGAAAACACCTCCCAAACTATATTTTAACACTAACTTTTCCAATTTTCTTCTTTTTTTAACCACTGGTATATCACTTTTATGCAGAGCTACTCTTGCACGCGTGTTACCCCTACGACCGCGCAACCCAACCCCCGTGTTTCATTTTATAATATTTAACTACAATCGATTTCTTTTTTTCATCCCCTTTCATCTGATACCCTTGTTACAAGAGTTCTACAGAGTACGTAGTACACCATTTTTTTGTAGTAGCCCTATCGTATCCATTTTAATATTGAATATTTTATAATGCAAGGTGTAGGAAAAAATCCGATCGCATTTAATGTCGAATAGTGGTCAAAACATCTATCACAAAATTTCTTCGCATAATACAAATGCGCAATTGATGAACAAAACATATTTAATTAATAGCTAGTAAAAAGTATTTGTAGAGCATAAGTAAATAATGACTTACAATTGCTATAATAATATAATCATTAAATTGTTAAACAATACATTGTTGCTTTACTTGATGATCTTTATTTTAAAAAACATAAACCATCGAATACTCTAAACTATATTACTACGTTTTCTGTGATTATTATCATGTTTTCAGTCAGGTTGGAACTATTTTTTTCATTTTACAAAGAAAAATTAATATTTTTAAATAATTTCGAGGTTAGAAAGTAATAAAACAATTTTATAAGTGATTGTCTTGTATTGCACATCATCACACCTATATGCTTGAAGAACACTCATCGCTGAAATATAATTCATTTTTTAAATATTTTACTTCAAACACAAAATAAATAAATACCGACCTCTGCAAATGGATTATTCTTTACATACCTGTGTTTGCTGAGGCTATGTTATTTGCCTAGAAGTATTATAATTCATGCCAGAAATTTTTACAGCATTACGTTAACATTTAAATCTTACCTATACATGTTTGAAATTAGTAATTAAGGAGTATAGTTAAATAAAGTTCTTTATTTATAAAAGAAGAGTATGTATTAAACAATTTTTTAGGTTTGATAATGGCTTTAAAATACAATCTGCGAAATTTTCATAAATATTTTCGATCTGTACATTTTTTTTTTTATGAAGGCCTACGTATTTATTTATTGTCATAACAAAGATATAAACTTTAAAAAAAAAAAAATATTTTTACTACAGTATTTAAGTACTGAGGTTATCTTACGCAAATTGAAGTGGTGTGATATAAAACATATACCTAATAATACCTTTAATCACGATATTGCTGAGTTTTCTGTGATCAATAGAACGTATTACGTAAATATAAAAATATTTATTTATATGCATAAAACAAGAATTTATGATTTCAAAAAACATTTGAGGTAAGATACTAATACAAAACTTTCAGTGGATAGAGACTACTGCAAATAGTCAATTTTGCACATACTTAATTTTGCTAAGGTTATCTTAGTCAACTGAAAGTATGCTTTTTGCGTAAACTTTTAGCGCATCATTTTTGATTTTTGGAGTATTTTAACATGGTCAACCTTTAATACAATTTGACTTTTATTTTATGTGAATTCATGTGTTTATCTGTTTACATGTTAAATACCAACTACTTGTGAACGAAAAAAATCCAATTTTTTTAGAGTATTTTGGAATCAAGGTTATGTTGAGCATTTAAAAGTGCTACAATATAAATCATATCATAACTCGCCTCCGAATTTATAATAATCCTCAGTTTTCTATGATCGAAAGTATGTATTTAGTTGTATGAAAACTACTTTTTTATATTTTTTTGACAAAAATTTGCGTTTCCAATAATTTTTGATGGTAGAAAATAATATTTTACATGCATAAATATTCTTGCTGTATTGTGAATTGTCCCACCTATTCGCTTTGATTAGATCTATCTCCTTATCGTAATCCGTTCTTAAGATATTGAATTTTGAAAGAAAATAATGGGAATGGACTACTTTAAATAATCAATTTGCACATACCTATTTTTGATGAGGTTATGTTAGTCCACTAAAACCATGCTTAGACTTTATAGCGCATCTCCCTGATGTTTCGAGTATTTTAACATGGTCAAAAGTTATAATGATTTCTTATTATCAAATGAACTTTTCCATTTATAGAAAAAAATCATGTATCAGACCATTTTGAGGTAAGAAATGAGCTCTTAACTACTGTAAACGATTCACATATATAATTTATACATTTAGACGTTTGTTTAATGTTGATGCATGTGTTTATCTATATAAATGTTGAAGACCAACTAATGTTGAAGGAGAAAAATCGGTTGTTTGTAGAGTATTCTAAAATTAAGGTTATGTTGAGCAAGTACATGTTCTGTAATGTGAATAATATCATTACTTGTATCCTACATTATAAAAATGCTTAGTTTTGTCACACTGATAGTATGTATTTATTTGAATACGAACTAGTTTTTCACATTTTCAGACAACAATTCCCGTTGCCAGGGATTTTTTAAGGTTAACAAAGAATATGACAGGTTGATAAATATTTTTTCTGTATTCTGCATCATCACACCTGTAAGCCCCAATAAGAATCATGATCCTATCTGGACCCGTTCTTGACATATTTGATTTAAACAAAAACAAACAAAAATTGACCACTGTGAGGCGGAGCCCTTTAGTCTAAATAAACTAAGAATTATCATTAGTATTCATTTTTATATAAGTTTTATACCTTATTCAACATATTTAATACGCTTATTTATAATGTGTATAATTTTTTTTTTTTTTTAATTTATTTAGGCTTACATGTGTCTCGAAACGATTACTTTCTAACTGTCTTCAAATCATCACTTTGACGTTACTTCTCAGAATTCAATACTTTTCAATTCTTTACTTTTCTGAAATTAAGAACCAACCTTTTCTCTGTATATTTGACTTTTTGGTTCGAGCTGGTCCTTAGAATATATCCTGACTTACAACTTATAAAAGTATTGCAGGGTAAAATCATTTGATGTTTATTTCATAAAAATCATGATTTAAGATTCGAGAAAATTATCATGCTTCGCAGAAAAAGAAGTTCATAAGGTGGTTCATGCATGTCTCCCGAATTAGAGACTGTGTGATTTTAAAATTAATATTTAGTAAACCTGCCAAAATGTGTAAAAATCGCATTAAGTATTATCCATTAGATAAATTAAAGCACTTGTATTTAATTTTACCCAGTAACTTTTTAGAAACGATTTTGTGAAATTGCGTTTAACCTATAAAAATTTGAAAACGATGTTCTCATATCCCTTCAACATAGATACACGGAACATAAAATAACTGACTACTTATGTAACTCCTTTTATAGCATTTCGTTCTTTTTACTCATACCCTCGAAAACAATGACCTTTTAAAGTTGGATTGCTTTTCATCGCTGAGTATGATCTTTAAGTAGTAAAGCTATGCTCATTGTTTTTTTATTCTTTCTTTGATTTATTTTTATCTTTTTGCTAGTTCTGAAAAAACATTACTTTTAGTTGTAAATCAAAATGAATATCTAATCGAATTACAATATTTAGTCGAGTGAAATAAAATCAGTTTGATAAGTAGCAAGGTTCAAAAAAACTGCAATGATGTGACGGAAAAATAAAGAATAGAAAGATACAAAGAATTAATCATTTTTAAGCTTGTATTAAGTAAAGTACCAAGGTACAATCTTCCAATAAGCTCAAAAAAAGCTGATTCAAACAACATCCTTGTTGATACCCCTAATCGTGTAAAATTTTAATATATTTTATTTCATAGTTTGTATTATAATATAGAACACATTACTTTTTCATGTTTTTTGTTAAAAATAAACAATTTAAAGAGGCATTACGTAATAAGCTGCACACACTATTTTTGCTTGTGCAATTCTAAACAGATTAGCAGTTGAGGGCCCTATGGTACCCGTGTATTTTTTTAAGTTATAAACAATTATGTGGAAAAACATAGCTCAATACACGCACTGAAGCGAAGCACAGCAGAAAACTTTAATCTTTGTTGCTTATAAAATTTTTTTTTCAATATTACAATCTGTAATTTTGTACACACATTCTTATAAAGTCAATGCATAATGTAGTATTAAAGAATTCTGATTTTCAAAAACCAATAACACTTTTTTATTCATTGAAGTTTTGCTTTTTAGGTTAAAATCTTTTCTTTGAACACCATCCTACTTATTAACTTTTGACAAAAATTGTAAGAAACTAGACAGTCTAACAAAAATTCGTGAATTTTTTGGGCCTGATTCGTTGAGTATTCTTTAATTAAATTGGTATAAGTGACGGACGATTTGTTTAATGGGTACAGTAAATCGCTGGAGCCACCTTAAAAATAGAAAAACTAAATATGTGAATTTTGAATTACCTACCTTGTTTTTGATCGACTCAGGACTATTTGGAAACTTTTCCCGTTTATCGAAATGATTATCATCGCTATCAAAGTCAGTGTCCCTATGAATGTTAAAATTCATATTGCCAAGTGCACTAAGCATGTATTGAGTTTACTACAAAATATGATTGTGAAAGAGATGGAAAAACCAACTAAAAATAAAGAAGATTGAAAATAAACTTCTGTAAAGAGCAGACAAAAATAATAGAAAAAATACTATTTATTTTTTAAGAGAGTAAACTACTGTCATAAAAACGGTTTTTACGACTTGACAACCTGTGACGCTGAATTTTTTTTGTCGTTGACGACTTTTATGACCTTTTCGGTCATGATAATGGAAAATTTCCCGCCACTCCTTTACACGTCTTGTTACTCCTATCATGTGTTATTTATGGAAAAAAGTAGTCACGAGTATGGTTATAAATAGCAATACTATTTACTTCGTTACAAAAAAATTATTAGTAGTAGTAGCCCATTATAAAATTAAATTTTTGATGAATATGGGTAAATTTGGGTATTACTGCCACTGCTGAAATTACTGCCACTTGACGTATACGAAGTTGTAAATAATTTTGCATACAAAGTTAGTGGCTGAGAAAATAATTGTACAAATGTAAGAATTATTAGACAGTGATGATATTCTAGCCATACGATTCTACTTTTGCAGCATAACAGTAGCGACGAACATACATTTTTCCAGTAGTATATTTAAAAGTACAATAACGAACTAACTTTTTCTAACAAAAGATAAGACGATTTTTTAAATTAAAATCATTAAATTTATCATACAGTTTTATTTCTATTTTTAAATCAAGTGTCAGTATCTCATGCATTGATATCAATCATGCTGGAATTACTGCCAGCCTTTCCGTAAGTTGAGTCAACCTAACCCACATCGCGATTTTATAGGTGGAACTCGGGTTCATACTTTTTGTCAACGATTTTTTTTTGTATTATCCAGTATATTAAAACTAATTGAAAAAAGTTACCAGGTGACTGATACAGTACTATTAAAAATAAAAAGAGAAAAAGATATTGACTACCAAATAGAAAGTTGCAGCTACAATTCGATTTTAAAAGGTATGTTATGATATGATAAATACTTTTTTAAATATTTTTTTAGGTTTTAATATAAAATTAATACCTAGATATTAGACTGTGACTCTATTAAAATACAGTTTCTTTAAATACTTGAAGTTCTGTATGTAATGCAAATAAAATATTATGGTTACAAAATTAGTATTCAGTTTTATTATAATACCTTTATTGATGTGTTGTAAAGTACTTTATTTATTTATCAAATTGTCATTCATTAAATACGATAATAGTTAGCTTATATACAAGTGGCATGAGAAATACATCGGCAGTAATAGATTCACTGGCAGTAATAGGGGGGCAGTAATATATGCACGATGTCAGTAATACCAGCATTTGGCTGATTTCATAAATAACTATATCATAATTTAACTATTTGATTAAAATGAAATACATTTTTTTTTTCATAGTATCTAATAACACAGGCTTTATAATAAATAAATTAAAATTAGTAAATTTATGTAGGCATTCTCAATAGACTCTGAAATGTGTCTTGATAGAATAAGTGTCAGTAATACCCACATTTACCTCCTTATAAAAAAAAGTATTTTGTTTTAAAATTTGTAAAATGTGTAAATAATTAGAAATAAATTGTGTATTACAAAGAAAAAAACTTAAGAAAAGTTTTGTAAAAAGCAAAAAAAAAAGGTGCAAATAAAGCTACGTTAAAGCATTTATTGTAAAAGATTTTGTGTGTTGATTTTCATCAAAATAGTTCAACCCGTCAAAAGAATTAGAAAAATCATATTATTTATCCGAATTAAAAACGGACACCTTTACAAATACTTGTAAAAGTTATTATTTAAATTACGTAATATTGTTTTGCAAGGTTTTATGAATTTTTCTTGATTATAAAAGTGTTCGTGTCTGTATGCGTGTGCACATGAAGTACTTTTTTTTTAATGATACCTTCTGAAGATAGGAATTAAGGGAGCTCACCTATTTTGCACCACAACAACAAGTGATGCAGCTCAGTACTTGTAAAAATTGCAACTACTTATAACTGGTTTGTTTTTCAACTCATTAAAAACTTGTTTTTCCACTACGTTATCTGAATAATCAAAATGAATATAGTTCAGTGCAGTGATTTGCGTAAAAAAGTTTGTTATCCATGCACATTTAAAAAAGGGGTCCATGGCACCCGTGCCTAAAAGGAGAGCTTCTAACGAAACTTGTATATGTAGTAGGCGAGTAGAGAATTCAGGCGATTATCTAGCTGCCTAGGCGGTTACCTAACCGCCGGCAGATATAGACGATACAGTTATTAAAGAACGTTTCTTCGTCTAATGGACTATAGGCATTTAGCTAACTGCCTGAGACACCTCCGGAATTTAGAGAAGTGAGAACGATTATGTTTGAAAAAATGTTTCATGTGCACGTATTTTGTATTACATTGCCTTCAAATATTTACAGCACTTTGTCGTAATATTTATTGAATGATTTCGTCATCAAATCATGTGCGGAAGGATCAGAAATAATGTGAATGTTTTTTAATTTATGAAATTATTTATTGAAACACGTTAAAGATAAATGATAAATTTATTGTTATTTACAAAGAGAACGAGATTCTAATTTCATTGCTTACATCGATATCCAAGTAGACAACAAAACTAGTAAAAGCACGAGTATTTACAGTGCGTAACTCTCAAGGTAGGGGCTCTCAAACATTGACCAATAATTAATTAAATTTAAAAACACCATGATTATTTCTTCTGTATATGATTTAATGAGGAAATTTTTTAATGAACGTTACGACAAAGCGCTGTACTGTAAATATTTGAAGGCAACGTAGTACGAAATATGTGTATATTAAACATTTTTTTAAACATGATCATTGTCACTTCACTAAATGCCGGAGGTCTCTCAGGCAGTTAGCTAATTGCCTAGTCAATTAAACGAATCAATCCTCTTTAATAACTAAATTCTGTATCTGCCGACTCGGCACTTAGCTAACCGCCTTAATTCCTTATTCGCCCACGACATACACACAGCTATACTCGAAAGCACGTATTTGATCGAAACTTTAATAAATTATATTCTCTGTTTTTTTACAATTCACTGAATCAATAGAATTAATTCTACAAACATTTGAGACAATCTCATACAACCACTAAATATAAATTTCCAATTTTATCAAAGTGTAATTATTTAACGTAGATAAAATAAATTGTGAAAGCCATGACAGAGCTGGATTTTGAAGTTTCTTATCATAGAATACTTTGTGGTTCTACACTTGATTTCTCAGCCCATACACGGAGAGAAAAATCATGGAAGTATCGCATAGTGGCGATGAAAATGCCCCCTCTCGTAACCCTATGTTTTTGGCTTGTGACGCCAATGATTTGATCGTCAGTGAGTTGATGCTGTAAAAGACTAACCTCTAGCCATGGATCAGATGCATAGAGGTACTGGCTTTTTACCCATTGTGCTCATGAATTTTTGGGAAAGAGATTCAAGAGGGGATATCAGACCTATGTGCTATCTTTCTCTAGCTAAGCCGTGATTGGTCGAGTGGCTCGAGTCACTGCAGCCATCGATAGTATATGTATATATGTTCACTATACAATCTGATACCCCCCTCTTGAACCTTTCTCCTGAAAACCTATCAGCATGATGGAAAAAAGCCAGTTCCTCTGTGAGTTTGCTCCATGGCTAGAGGTTAGGGTTTTACAGCATCTACTCACTTGCGATCAATACATCGATCATCGACGTCATGAGCCAAAAGCATGGGACTACGAGAGGGGGGAATTTACATCGCCGCTATGCAATAGTTCCATGATTTTTCTCTCCTTGTAGGCTCTGAATCGCTCTGAGACTTTAAAGATTGTCTTCTACGGTTGCAAATAATGTATTTATTTAGATTTATTAAAATCTGAGTATTTTTATTTTGTGGGTGAATTACCTCAAAGAACAAACATTAACAAATCGTTAATATTTCTAGGTTTCTAGGTATGGAGAAGTGATTATTTGTGTATGGATAAACATTGTATAACATGTATACATGGGCACGCAATAAAAACAAAACACACAAGCGGCGATCAAAAAAAATTCTTCATCGATTCGGATTCTTATTAATTTTATCCTAACCTTTTAAAAGTGCCATTTTCTCACCTCGGTGATCTGTAACGCCGGTTTTTCAACCGACTATCGTAGCAAGTAATACATTTTTATAAAACTTGTAGGAGTACACTTTAATGTCTTTGTACACGGTTAGTATTCACAATTTCTTTTTCTAACTTGTAATTAATCTGAATTTATTTTTAAATTGACTGAAACCCATATTCTCCCATAAATTATTGATTTGCAGAAAGCTCAATAATAATGAACAATAAAGAAGTTATACATTTTTAAAAGTAAAAGGAAATAGTTAAATAAAAATTTTCTGAAAAAAGATGATTGCAAAACTTGATAAATGGAAACTTTTACGGAATCATTAAACAAGCTAGAAAAATAATAACCTTTTTTCCAAGAGAGTAAGTTTTACGCCTGGATAACCTGCAATACTTCTTTTTTGATCAACTGGAGGGGTGTTTACCGTCATCCTTGTAATCTAAGTTGGTGTCATTGTATATGACTCTTTTGGATCTCTCACTTCTAACGGGCAAAACAGTAAGCTTTGTTAGGCTCTTTCATTTCATGAAAGTTTCAGATATATTGTAAATATATTTTCTTGAAAAATGTACCCGAGTAGTTAATTTTGGAACGGAAATGAATAATTTAAATAAAACGGGACAGTCGCAGGACTGTCAGTAGAAGCTATGCTACCTTGCTATAATAAAAATAGTAAATTTGAAAAAAAAATATGATAATAATAAAGTAAGAATATGTAGAAAAAAATTATTTTTGCAAATAACAAATTTATAATTTTTATCAGTCAATATTATATTAGGATTAAGAGAAATATAAACTCCCACATTCATTTATTTTAAATCAGACGATTTATCGGCCAGTGCCATGAAACGTCTGATTTTCTCTCTCTTTCTCACTCTCTACGCAGGCATACACAGTGCTCCCGAATGTGGCATCCAAAAGCGCGCGGAATTCAAATCGGCTATATGGGCGGAACCGCAAAAACCCAATAACCAAAATCGCAAGCTTTTTAACCCACTAACCCGGGGGACAGCGAGTTAATAACATAGTAATTAAATAAACAAATGATTAAATAACAAGATAACCTAAATCCCAAGATTCTTAACCCAGCTACCCAGGGGGCAGCCTGTAAATAGTATATTAATTTATTAAATTATTTCAAAAATAACAAGATATCCTAAATCCCAAGCTTTCTAACCCAGTAACCTGGGGGACAGCGAGTTTATTAGTATAAAAATTGAATAAGTTACTTATTAAATGACAAGATAACATAAATCCCAAGCTTTTTAACCCAGTAACCCGGGGGACAGCGAGTTTAATTATATATTAATTAA
>JAPYYV010009329.1:7933-25742 GCA_030522625.1 Copidosoma aretas | reverse complement strand
GGTTGGATGCGCAACAGGTGCGAACGCTATTTTTCCTACCGAGGGCGCAGTAAACGACCAAAGGTGACCAAAAACGCCCCGAGGTAGGAAAAATACTTTTTGTACCTAAAAATATTCAATTTTCATTCGATTTCAATAAACAAAAGCTAGTTTTCCTACCTCAGGCACTTTTGCAACCCTGGTACACCCTTGGTAAGAAAAACACCGTTCGCCACTTATGTGCATCCGACCAGGGGGGTCCCAACGGTCCCCGGGCGTTGCTTCGCAAGCGCCCTCGGGCCCAGGGACCCCCTTCTTTTTCAAAATGCCTATAAAGTCACTAGCTTTAATTTGCTAAAAAATTCGTATTAATGTTAAGAATGCATTTGTTTATACCACTTTTCTGAATTTTTATAAACACATGCATTTTTAACGATGAAGACGACTTTTTATTGCACATCGAAGATTCAAAGATTATGAGTTTCAAGGTATTTCGATGTAAAAGAGAACTAGCTTGTATTCATTGATATTGGGTGGAAATTAAACATATTTAGATACAAAATCGTATTTTTCGTCGATAATGTGCATTTCAGGGCGATCACTAGGCTTTAGGCGCTTGCGAAGCAACGCCCGAGGGACTACTGTGATCTCCTTGGGCGTATGCGCTAGAGATGGGCGATAAGTATCGATGAATGAAGTTATCGATATTTTAGGGTCAAAACATTGATACTTTTCATCTAATATACACTGACGTCCTTGATAACACCATTATCGATACTTTTGGTTGAATATCGGAATATTTTTGAATTTGATTTTTCTAGGTGATTTCGCAGGGGCGGTATTATCCAATTGTGGTTTCGTCTGCATAACAATTCAGATGAACTTAGTTTCTACTTAAATGCATCGTCCGAGGTATTTAAGACGAAAACTGATTTGCCCATAAGCCTATGCAAAATTACAAAAAGTTACATGATACCGCTCCTGCCTAGCTTTGCGCAATCTAAATACATTATCTAAGAAATATTGGCAGTTATAACTTTAGTTCTGGGAAACTCATCGTAATTGTATGTATTTAATAAATATTTTGTAATTAAAAATAATCTGTTTAATTTATTTACATATATTGAAAAATTCGTCTTCTATTTATAAACCAGTGAATACTCTTCAGCTCACGTTATATCAGATTTTGTGTTCGTTTTTGAAGCGCAAAAGCTGATGTAACGTGAGCTGAGGAGACTCGTTTAATAAATACTTTATTCAATGTAATGAGATTTTAAAAATTTAGTGTTTGGAATTTTTTTATTTTTGTTTCTGTGATATGTGAGGTCCAAACTAGCTGGAAACTTTTGGGCCCGGCTTTCTTGACATATTTCGAAAACACATGTTAATTTAGATGGGATTTTCAAAAAACTTTTAAAAAGCCTTACGGTACTTTTTTTACGATTCTAAAGCCCTAAATGGGATTTTTGCAGTGAAGTTTAGTTTGGTTCTAATGTTTTGTTTTGATTCTAGAACCGCAAAAATCCGTGTCAGGCACTGGAAATTGTTGTACTGTTGGAAGTGGAGAAAATATTCTACAGGTGGCACTGGTTATATCAGTGCGAACATGCACACCAGACGCCTTCGTACACTACAGTCAACTATTAGCTGATAATTTCATCTACTTCTGAGATTAGGTGCTTTACGGTAATGATCGATTATTTTACCGGGGTAAACTGTCTATATTCTCGATGACACTACGACTGGCGCATTCGAATTTCTAATTGAAAAAAATTGGTCGTTATGCTTGTTTGCTCTACTGTACAAAATGATCAAATCCAAATGTCAAAGAATGGACCACTTGGCCCTACTAAATCATTTGTTTCGTGCAATTCACAAGTATCAAAAGTAAGCTTCACGATTAAAACGCCTAGTACACTTTGAAAAATTGTTTTTTTCTTATTCTAAACTACTAAAAAAAGTGCTAAATGATTAACAATTTTGGAAAATACAGCTTTAAAATTAAAAAGTTAACACATAGGCAATATAAGCCACTGAAAAAGAAAATTTTTAATGCTTCGCGTTACGGTAATGACATTTTGGCCTGTTTTTTTCATCTTGCGGCCACGGAACATACTTTTTTGACTTGATTTCAAAAGGGCTATCTAGAAAAAATGAGTTTACATAGTTTGAAAAAAGTTTTGATTCAAAACAGTAAAACGCCTTGTTTACAAACATTGGCTTCATGGAATATCGCAGTTTTTGTGAAATGGCCCATATACGTTATTAACTACTATGTTTAAGTTGCGAGTATTGGCAATTATGTTATATTGGTTGTCAATTATTCGTCAATGATTATTAATTCATTTATGTGTATATTATATGTAATAAAGTAACTAAATATAAAGATAATATTATTATAAAACCTATTATTTCATTACATAATATACGTATACATCATTAATAACTACTCTATTAAAGTTTCAAGTGTAAGATGAGTCTACTCACTAAACATAATCTCTTTATTTCTTACTCTGTTTTTGATCGCTCACTGCTCAGTTTAATTCGTGTTCACTCGACGAATAACTGACTATATCACTAGATCTCTCCGTGTACTTCGTGTTTCACGATATAGTCAAATTTTTCCTCCTGCTTTCAGAAGGTATATTTTTTTCCGTGATATCAGCTATGCACGGAGGAAAATGAATGACCCAAGAATACTTGCGTGCTGACTTTCCAGACGCCGCTGACGCTGCTTCTTCAGACCAGGCACGTCCGCTTGTCTGTCACCTCATGAGTGGGAGACGGACGTACAGTAACTCTGACTGTACCGGAGATTTATGCATTCCTTTGTTTCTTCACACGATGATCGATGATCTGTGTAATTTGGAGCGATATTTTAGCCGTGTAAAAATTATAAATACGATTTCTGCTCGATAGAAAATCCGTTTATATTTATCCAAGGACTATAGTTGTGTAACCACGGAAAAATCTCTTACGTATGAAGAGTATTATTTTTTTTCATATTTATATAATAAGTTTTTCACTTTTTTTTAAAAAACTTTTGTTTGTTTGTTTGCTTGTTTAGACCTTCGATTTTAAAAACCAATAATAATCAAATGAAAAAAAAGAAATAAATAATTTACTTCCCAAATTAACTTTCTTGAAGTAAAAGACCTCTATACGCAGGGGCCGCCGAACTATTCATTGTTTGGGAGGGCCGAATGGCATTTATATGCATGTATAGATATACACTTTTATTCACAATTATCTAAACTGGGGGGGTTGGAGCTCCCCATGCCCCCCCCCCCCTCTCATCCAGTTGGTCGGTCCCTGCCTCCTCGCCTGCCTCTACGATAAAAAGATAATATTAATGCTGGTAATCTTGTAGCGTTTGAAAATATTCAGTTGAGGAATAAATATACTCGAGATGTGTAAATCATGGGAAAAATGGTTATTGGGAAAAATGGGCTTTGGGAAAAACGGCGTTGGGAAAAGTATTTTGGGAAAAGTGTCCCCCTACCGTGTAAATATGTAGATACAGTAGAGCTGGTGAAGATAAAACTATATTTTTTCAAATTGATCTAAGTAGTGGGTACACTGATTATTTTATGTAAAAATCACTGTAAGACAATTAAATAACAAAAAATGTGTAAGTAGAGTAGCCGGAAAGGTAGAAATTCTTGGGTGTATACACTACATGTTTGTAACACTTTTATGGTTCATTGATGTGTAAGTGTATGTTTGAATATAGCCAATAACGCTTACTTTTGTTATCTGTGCATACAAGATATGTAACAAAGTAGTTTGAGTGGGCTTTCCGCAGAATCTTCACAATATGTAAAACGTAATAAATACTATACTTAGTTGCGAGATACCAAATAACCCTTTGCTACTTTACTAAAAATACTACTGTTCCACGAAGCATGTACATATTATTAAAATATTCCAAATAATCAAGAACTAAGAAAGGCAAGTGAGTCCGAAGGCCGCGAAAAATCCTGTTTACCCGTCAGATAAATTTAATTTTATTAATAAAAGGTGACGCATAGAACTCCGGGTCTACTGCAAACATTTTATCAAAGACGCATACATTATAATTCATCTTAAAGTTTTTTGCACACCTGAATAATGTTTTTAAATTAGCTACGATCATTTTTTTTTTTTTAACTCTAATTCTGAGCTTGTGTACACGGAGAGAACTGTGGCACTACGTTAGTATAAGCCTCCGTATACTATGTTGGTATACACCAGCTCATACTACAGTAGGCTCCATAGACTCTATAGTAGGCTCGTACTGTACTACGTTTGTTTGGGAACATACTAATTTGTTATGACTCCCGAGCAAACGTAGTATGCGCTGATGTATACCAATATATTACGCGGAGGCTTATACTACCGTAGCGCCAGAGTTCTCTCCGTGTAGAACAAATTGTTTTGTTCTGCAAGTGTGTACAATTGCAGAGCACCTACCTAACGTTTGTGTAGAATGTAATGCATATCTATTTGACCACACACTGCCGTCTGTGTTTGTTTACCACTCGTTTATCTTTTGCCCTCCCAACTTGAAAATTTGAGGGATTGTAGTTGAAGACTTGCTCTTTCGAATGGTGAGAGAAAAAATAAAATTTTTAAACTGCATTTTTCCGCAGTAAGGCTTAGAACTTCAATCGTAATTGTCTCTGTGAAAAAAGGTTTAATCTAAAAACCGATTGCACCATTGGAAAGAGCAGATCAAAATCTATCGATTTATGTGTTTGGATATTTTTTTTAGTGACTTATCTTCCTCTGCAAGCGAGTTAAACAGAGCGTATTCCACTGGAAAAATGTGCCACGCGCGCCTAGTGGCCGGACCTCAATGGATTTGCTCAAATACGCCTCTTGCCAAATACCCTAGCACACGCAAATATCATTAATCAAAGTTACAAATATGCAAAACAAAAATTACTCTCGAACTTCAGGGCGATTTGCGTGGAACCCGTCATTTTATTACAAAACTTGTGCAGAATATGTGTCCAATTACATTTCGTTTGCCTTCTTTTGAAATTAATTAAATTTCCACACTCGTACGGCCTAAAGTTCCGCACAACGATCGTTACCCTCACACATACATACATGGATGCACATATGTTACTACTGCTGATGCTGCTCTCGCAACGCCTGTCCATTTTAATTATGTACTGAACAAACGGACGCGTAAAACATCATGCACAGTTAGTCTAACAATCAGACCGGTAACACGATGAAAAATAGTAACCATGGCAACCCCGTCCCGCAATCACGTAAAATTCGTCAGCGCGTCGGAAATATATATGTATACTTGTAGGTGCGAGCTAAATTTAAATCATTGCTCGTTAAAACGAAGAAAAAAGGGAATAAAGTTAAAACATGATGGATCGGTTCGTCAAAAAGTTACTCGCTGTTATTCAGCAGCGTGCAATTATCAGCCATACGATACAAAAGCGGATACGCATGCACAGCAGTCTTCAGGATTAATTTAATGAGCTGTTAGGTGTGCCCGCACTCTCTGCTCTCTTTTGTATCATCTATCCTATATATGTGCGCGAGTTCGCGAGCGTCCATACGTACGAGAGATTGAGAGAAAGCGTCAACGCACGTTAATTACGTTCAGTGTGCGGTTCAGAGTCTACTTTGCGTATGCATGCGTATGTACATTGGCTGCAGTGTTTCGTGTGCGAGGAGTTGTTTCCGTTTGCACGTCATTTGCAATTCCACCCCGTACCTGTGAAATTTCTCCCCCAAGTGTTTCTTATTCCCCCTCAGTGATTGGCCCGATGACTCTCGACGGTGATTTTTTTTTTTTTTTTTTTTTTTTTTTTTTTTTTTTTTTTTTTTTTTTTTTTTTTTTTTTTTTTTTTTTTTTTTTTTTTTTTTTACGAAGTTGATTTACTCGCCCCTACCACGCGTAAAAGTATATGAACATATACTATATGAGCATATCAACAGTGCGTCTAAATTTTCCTACATAAACAAAATTAAATGCGCCGATCGGGAAATTCATCATCTATAAAGAGCTAAAGAGATAAAATAATTCTGGGCGCAGCTTGCGGCGGTGCAAAAAAGCCACATTCTCCGCTCTCCTGCAACTGTGGGAAGAAAGGGGCTCTCACACACGAATATGAACCCTCTTACCCTGGCTCTCCGTTGACTGGCTCGCGGCCAAAATACAGAGGAGGCTCCCTTCGCTGCCTTACAGCCGCCGAATTTTCTCGGGCAGACATATCTTCGACCCTCCCACAAGAAGAGATTACGCGTTTTTGTTGCAGTCAATTGCTTGATGTAATATTGTAATATTCCCGATCTGCAGCCACCGGGAGAATCTCTTTCCCCCCCTCCCCCCTCGTTCTAACGGGAAAACGTGGAAAATGGAATTTCTTCTTTACGATGCTCTTCCTCATCCTCGAGCACCAGAGCGTTTCCGACTGTAGTTTGGGATTCCGACTCCCTCGCCTTTGCATCCGTGTGGTATATCGGCTTCAAAGGGACTCAAGCACCAGCCACGCGAGCGCTAAAAGTTCGTACCCCACCATCCACCCTCTATGTTGCGCGTATTCCGTTCGCTTTCTGCCCTTTAAGTCGTAAAATTAGCGAGCCGTCGAATTTTTCCTGTTCAATTTTCGTGTAAATACGGTATCGTGATACGTGTACAACTGGTGAGAGTGGTGAGGGTAGTGTTGCTGAAATAAGAGATTTCATGAGTGCATGGGGTGTATGATATCGAGTTATCGTTGCTACTGCTGCTGATCTACACTGTGGTCTGTCTGATTTCGCGTACGCGTTTCTGAGTAATG
Organism: Copidosoma aretas; assembly: GCA_030522625.1. Lineage (NCBI taxonomy): Eukaryota > Metazoa > Arthropoda > Insecta > Hymenoptera > Encyrtidae > Copidosoma > Copidosoma aretas. Next base: position 18,972 of record JAPYYV010009329.1, on the reverse strand, counting down.
GGAGGAGGGACAAATCGGTCATCTCGTTATTTTCGTTGTTGGGCGGGGGGTGGGGAGGGGACGTTTACTTTGATGGCAGGCTGCGCTAACGAGTGTCACGGGCAATATGTACACGGAATTATTAGGAGGTAGTTTGACTTTTGATCTGTGTATCTGGGTGTTTCTGCGGTATTTTTTTTTTTGTTGACATATTTTCTTTTATTATTTAAGTATTAAAAATCAAGTGCAATTTAAGTATGAGTATTGATGTATACTATGTGAAATATACAGCTAAAAATTGGAACACTATACTATGTCTCCGTTTATGTTCTCATGAATTACTCTCCAGAAATTTCTGCTCTCCAAAACATTTAATTATTACTAATATCACTAGAGTCACTCAAAAGGACATAGAACTTACTGCTAAATAATAAACTCTTTTACCACCTCCTGCCCGAACAGTCCATTTAATAGAGGTGACGCTGGTAGGAACGTAAACGTCACTTAAACAGCTAATTATTAACTAAACCAGAAAATAGAGGCGCCACCTCCATCACCACTATTTACCCTTACCCAGTCGACAACGTAGCCTTGAACATCGCAGGCTTTCGCTTCCACAACCAGAGAGCCAGAGATACAGGGGGTCTAAATTACAGCTGGTGCGAGAGGCGTGCGTTCAATTTCCAGTGAAGCTTTTCGGTGGCGACGCAGTAGCCTCTCAGCCACCGCTTCGCAACCCATAATTAACGGACCATTACTAAATAACGCTCAACTCGATACCGCTGCTCGTGGCCCAATTACTCTGATGAATTGCGTATTCAACGATTGCCATTGAGAGGTGCCCCTTACTCTGTACTCACTTACTTCCATCACAATTCTGGCATATATACATCTAGCGTATTCGCCGAGTGCCTGGCAACTGTATCCTGTACACCCGGGAGAAATTTATTCTTGTTACAGCATTACATATGCTACGTTACCATTGCCGTGACAGAATCATCAATCATACACAACATCGAAACACAGAATACTTACAACTTGTTTTCTAACAATGCAATGTCAATTAAGAAACTATTCAAAATTTGGACAGAATATCGCCGGACGATGAAGGAGACTTACTGCCCTTCGAGCCTTGAAGATCCTCCTCGCATCAGTAGTACCCCTCAAACTTCCCAACTTCCGAAGAACCGTCTCAACAAAATTCTTTCGCGTTACAATTATGCACGTGCGTTCACCCGAACTCTCTATGAGAAAGACATGGTCATCAATCATCGGTTGGATAATTTAGGATTGAAGAGCGATCCCTAGAATCCAACATGTCATTAGTTTGCGATAAAGGAGACTGTTTAATATATTACATCTTAGGTATTTTTTTATGTTTGAATAATTAAAAAAAATGTAACAAATTTACCGGCAGGGGGAGGCTTTAAAATTGTACTAAGTTTTGTGCGATGGTATGAAGTGGTTGCTGAAAATATAATAAAGTAATATAAATATATGTACAACTATTTTCTGAAATATAAAAAAAGTTGGGGAGCAGATAATGAACTCATATTTATTTATTTATCTATTTATTTATCCATTAATACGTTATTTTAAGGGCTTGTACCCCTTTACCGTACATATGATACTTGAAAAAAATAGCAGTATGAATAATTTTTTACAGCTAAAGCTTTTATCTCAAGGGTATATGTGACTGTTTAATTTCAATTGCAGTTAAATTTTTTGCACTCATCATTTCACAGGAGTGCTTTATATTTTTGTTAAAGTAAACAAATTATTTTACACATAAATGTATCCGTATGACGTTTTAAAATTATATAGGTATAAAATCTACATGATTGGATGCCAAGTTGAAAGTCTCTCAATTTTTGTTTGTCTCTCAACTCTTCTGAATCCCCACTGATCTTTTCAACGCATGTTATACTACCAAACACCGAAAAATATCACCATCAAAATTCCGTAGTTAACGAGTGTTTTATGGGGTAGCTACAAAATTAGCAGTAAATGCCGATAGAAATAACACAGATCAACAAAATTGAAGGAATAAATGAATCAATGTTTCATGAATAACTGTGCAATGTTTCAACCCTTATCATAAGGTTATTTGCAGAGCTATTAATTAAAAACCACCAAAAATAGTACAACTGCAAATAACTTGACAACGTCGCACTCTTCAGAGATGTATTAGTAGCCGGTACTGTAAGTAATTGTTTACATTCTGCATAAATAATTCGACGTTGCCAACTTTCGACTTTGTATTGGTAATGTAGTTTGCTAATTAAAAAAAACCTTAGCTAGGCAACGTCCTTAAGGACTGACAGTAACCAGGTACTAGAAAAAAACAAATGAATTTCATCGTAGATTTTTATTGACAATTATTTTAGTATTTACTCACAAGATAAATATTGCTTAATGGGACGAATAGCAATATCTACCTCAAAGCATCGGAATACTAGTGAAAGTAGGTACTTATCTTTCTCTCTTCTTCACCTTCTTCTACTGCTGAATTGTTTACCAGTTTCCAATATCCTTGCGCCATTGAAGGATGCTCTAAGATGACTAACCGCTCACCGCTCCCGTGCTATTTTTAAGTACTATCCACGCCTCAGTTATGCTTTGACTGCTTCGAAAACAACATCACTGAGAATTCAAATTCCAGGATGAAAAATATTTTAGTGTTTGCTTGTCAACTAATAGTTCTCAGTATGGCTCAATGTGCAGAAGGTGAGCATAAAACTATAATTAATTGAATTGTCAACGTTTGCTTTTATTTGCTGCATAACTTAACATTGCTTCTGACTGAAATTAATTCTTAGAGACATTTCTGTATGGTTTGCAGTACCGTATGGATATAATAAGTGCATCAAATTAAGTTTTTTTAATGAAATTGTATGATGATTTGAAATTTTTGTTATATTTTTGCAACGTTCGATAAAATTCACCATAACACACTATTGATTTTTTGTTTACGTGTTGGGTAAAAAGAAAACTATGATGATGATAATTATAATAAAAATAAAATAATTGTAATAATTATTACAATAATAATGATAACAGCATTGCTATCCATCATGGTAACTTTGCATTTTCTTCAACTAAAAGTAATACATTTTCGACAATATGTGAGTTTATTGGAGTTTAATTAGAGAAAGTTGATGACGTTGCACAATCCATGAGGCTTTTTCACTGTTTACAGCAAGTGATTATCTGTTGAAAAATTCAAATTTGCTTAACTTGTCAGGTTATTTTAATTCAGTAAAATCTTGTATAGATTTATTATATTTCTGTACTATATGTTTCTCAGATGTCGCTGATATTAATAATTCCAAAGAACATGGTGAATTTATTAACGATGGCATCAAACAGCGAATAGAGGCGTGCAATGTTTTTGGTTTCCCCGGAGATACAATATGTGCAAAACACTGCGGTATCATTGGAAAAGTTAAGGGCGAATGTTATCATGGAATCTGCGTGTGTCATGAGTAAGTCAACACTACTTCTAATTTATTACTAGGAAGTAAGATACTACATTTATCACGAAAAATTAAGTTTTCATCTATTGTTTCTCACAAGTTAGCTATGATTATTACTACTGTAGCAAGTTCACATTTATCACTATTATTATTACTTATCGTGGAATATCACTAGTTATTAATGGGCGTTACGTGTCATTATCTGTAATTATTCGTTAGAACTCGTTAATTTTGCAGTGACAAATGTATTATCTCGTGAAGAAGGCAGGTAAAAATAAGTGGAAAATAGCTATGTCGATGAAGTTGGATTTTGTAATTCCACGCGAAGGTATAAGGATATTTCTTTGAAAAGCACTTAATCGTATCATAAGGAAAAATAAATAACCAATTAAAATAAAATTTTGATTATACAATGATTCTCAATACCTTTTCAGAGAAGTCATGAAGGAATTTCTTAAGAACCTTCGAATCACCGGAAGTAAATGTGGGTTTGATATGAATTTCAGGAAAATTTATGATAAATTTTACAATTTGAATGGACACGTAAATTAAAATAAAAATTAATTACAAATATTTCTAAAATAAATTAAACTTGTATAACTTTATCAGGATACGAGAAGAAGTTGTCTTACCCAAACTTTGCAACTAACCTTCGTGATAAACCTAGCTTAAAGAAAATTTTATCTGTTCACACATCATCGATTTTTTTCCAATACTAGACGATTGTATCCTCTCCTCCATCCATAAATTTCTTTTGTTCTTTATCATATTCGCACCTCGATGCTACCTTCAGGGTGAATCAAAATCTCGAGTCAAAACTAATCTCTGTGTTGATGCTCATACTATCCAGCAGCAGCAGTAGCAGTGCCTATTTTTAGACCATACAGTGCAACGATTACAATTAAGATGCCACCTGCATGAAAAAAAAAAAAAACAACAATACTTACTTACAAAAATACATAAAGCCTCTTATTGTCTGTAACTTCTTAATAATTTTTTTAACCGAAGAATCAGTGCATATGCTGGATATACTGGTATTACGTACGTATTTTTAAATTATAAAAACAGCTGGCGTGTGGAGTTCCCATTCATTACTATACATAATGTATACTTATTTGATTTTGACATATTATTAGCTTTTAATATATCGAAACTTTATACTAGAACGTATGACTTTTTTTATATCATCGTAATAATATGAACTAATTTATAAGCTTATAATTTTTTTTAAGAATGTGGATTTTTTTCATGTACACGTGGCAGTAAGTTATGGTGTCTGCTATACATAAACTTATGTAAAAATAGAATTTTGTCACAACGATTAATAAAAAATTTCAACAATAACTTACAAGAAGCGAAATTACAAGAAAACAAAATAAATATTAAGACTTGGAAAAGCTATAAAATGAAACAAAAATCCTATAACACAAGTTATCTCTAGGAACGTTCTCAATGAAAATATTTCGCCCGACAGAAGCCGTAGTGTGAAACTTCAGCTAGCTTCTACTAAAGGAAGCTCATATGTTAGAAAATGCCTTCATACGTCATAAAAAATCTAGTTACCTTATTAATTAATGAGATTTTACAGCGAACATGTTTCATGATACGAAATAAGGGTATTTGACGTGTTGATTATTTTATATTAAATTATTTTGTTAAATATAAATTATTTTATTAAAATTGCAATTTTGCATGAGTATATATTACTGTCAATCTTCTAAAAAGTCACGTAAAACAAGGAGACTTTTTTATTATCTTGTTTCTTGAACGAATGCTTACAGCTTTATTTTGATTTAAATTTTCGAAACGTTAATTGTACAAAAAGCTAGATCTAATTTTTGTTAATTTTTAATCATTTGGAGATAAACAATCAGATCTACACTGAGGAAAGAAATTTTCTATAAAATTTATGGTGAATTCCGGATAAAAATTACCGTGTAGAACGGCAATTGTGGGACCAAAGCATCATCCAGGGGTTTTTACCTAACTTAGTCAATTTTTACCGTTCAGTACGGTAAAAATTATCGGGTACACAACAAAATTTCTCCTCAATCGTCCAATTGACTAATGCATGTGTCGATTTACAAAAAATAGTAACTTATAGAAAATGAGAATCTGCACTTTTTTTATGTTAACAATTTTTTGATCCGAGGGATATTTTTCGTGATAAAAAATAAAAATTGTATGACTGAAAACTCAAATTTAACACTTTTGAAAACATAAATCGCTGTTTCTCAGCCAGTCATGGTCGAAATCGTCTGAAATTTAGTATGGGTACGTCAAATACTTTGGCTGCCGATGAGTTAATAAGAATTTGTTGAATTCAATACAATTATTCAATATTTTATTATCAATAGGTAGTGCACAGAGTACAAAACTTGTATACTTCAACGGAAAAAAGTGTGCGGGGAAATTATAGCTTGATGGAACTTTCAGCGACAAAGTTGTTCCTCGAAGTTCGAAGAAGTTTTTCTGAAAGTTTCAGATCGATTCATTAAGGAACGATGTTTCCACTGCAATAATATTAATAGTGTAAAAATAATCTTACATGAGAATGACTATACACAACGTTTTGTTGATAAAAATGTAAAAACTAGACTCTGTCAACTTGATAATAAAAACAGAAACAATAACTCAAAAACTCATAATTTACATAACACTATAAAAATCACTATTCCGTATAACACTTCCTTTTTTAGGCACGACTGTTTCACAGGACTGCCTTATATTTTTACCAGAGCAAAAAGTGTAACCATCTATGAAATGACTGTTTGGTACATGAAACAAATTTTGATCCTAATATGAGTGCGATTCGAAGTGGTCCTATGGTGTATGTAATCAACCCTGTGTGTACGTAATCAAGTTTCCAGACTAACTCAAGTAATTTTCATCTAATTGACCTCAAATTTGGTATATATCTTCGTCTTAACCATAGAACGCGATGGTTTAAAATCGGAGAAGTTTCGTCAAAGATAAACAAATTCCCAGTACTTTTACTATAGAGCTTCGAGGGGAAAAAATCTCACTTTTCGTTGTAACTTTGTAAATTAAGATTTTAAGCTCGGGTGTTCCGAGAAAAAGTAGTAGATCACAATGAAATACAACCTTTGTCTGCAGTACACTTTTCTCTAGGAAGTCAATTAAATGTCCTAGGTCGCAAAAATAACTGAAAATAACTTCAAAAATTGTATTTCGACCGTAACAAGAAGAAATCGACATTTTATAACGAAGTGTGAAATATAAAAGTTGTAGATCGTAAAAAAATGCAACTTTTTTGTATCATACGTTTTACTCTACAATCTCATCCTGACGCTTTAAACAACGAAAATAGTTTTAAAACTAAAAAAATACACTTTTTTTGTATTTATAGTTTTTTTCTAAAGTATTGTTGTAATGCTTTAAATGACTAAAATGGATTTAAACTGGCTAAAAAATCGTTAGCAGTCGTGCCTTACATGCAAAAGCTTAGCTTTTTGCATAAATTTATTGCTTGTTAAAAATTGTTCTAATTGTTTGAAAAAACTACACGTACATGTATATCCTAATATTCGAAATAAATTAGATAAAATAATAGTTTTAGGCAAAGACAAAATTGATAAACTCGACCAGACAAACGTTGTGTATGGTTTTCAATGTAATTATTGTCCTGCAGAATACGTGGGAGAAACAAAAAGAGCCGTTAAGAGACGATTGAATAAACATAGGAATTTTAATTATACAGAGCTAGTTGTCGGTGTACATATGAGAGACTGCATCCATACTGTTCAATTTCAAGACACCAAAATTCTAGATATTGAACCTAATAGACATAATAGGCTAATGTCAGAAATGCTATACATATTAACTCCACTACCAACACTATTAACAGAAAAGAAGATTCTTTGGGCTTAAGTAATATTTACAACTCTTTCATGTGTGTGTCGACATAGCGAATTTTATATTTATATTTATAATTATACGTTGCATTTTGTTTCTCTCTCAATGTTCTGTGTTATCTTCTTCGTGTATTTACGTTTGTATCAGTCTACGATGTATCGCCACGGCGATAGGATATCAGTTATAACTTGATCTGTAATTGCTATATTCTCATATACCTTCTTATAATTTTACATGTGTTTTACGTGTGCAGCTGGCTTAAAAAAGTTTTTATAAACCATTTGTTGTTGTTTCTGTTCCATTTTAATAAAGTGAGCCTGACGAGGTTGGCGTTTGGACCAACGAAACATTGCTCAAATTGAGAACATTGGGAGTTTTTCTTATTTTGCTCCCTCACCAGCTCTTAACTAATCGTGTGCCAACGCACAACATACATTGTTTAAATTAAACTAATTAATAAATCAAAAATTCTGAGCTATTTTAAGAAGGAATGTTTTCTTGAAAAATTATTCAAAACCTCACTGCTTTCCATGCTATTTTACATAAGAGATGAATTTTCTCACGTTCTTTAGGTTTTCGAAAATTCATAACACACTTTTGTCAATTAATGTTTTGCTTTTGTCCTTTTGAGGTTATGATTTTTTTCGAGAAAACCATGTAACTTAGAAACGTTTGATAAAAACTGTGAGAAACTAGACAGTCTGAGAAATCTGTGTAAATTTTTTGGGCCTGATTCTTTAAGTACTTTTTGAGTATTGGCAAGTTTAACGTAACTTCGTGATAAGCGCCCGCAGATTCTTGCAATAGGTACGGTGCCTCGAGGGAGCCATTTTAAGTATAATCACATCTCTCTATCGAGCCTCTGTGAGCAATCTTGTATAGTCGATTCAAAATCTCGCTCATAAGTGATGGTATCTTCTCTAAACGGCATCAATGTCCGTCTTCGACGACGTCTCCAAGCTGTATACCTTTGGAGCTCTCTATCAAGGAAGCTTAAATCTGCAGCCTCCAGGCGTACAAGTTCGCGCGACGACGCACCTAAAATCATTTCTCGAGTTATACCAAACTCCGACCATCTCCTTACGATTAAGTTTAATTGGACTGGCGCTGGGGGGAAGGGGGGGGGTAACGACATCGATCTGGGATACGCTCGCATTGAAGATACAGATTTCAGAACGGGATAGAGTCGTGGAGTTGATGGCATAAGCATAATTCTTTATTAACGTCTTTTTCGTATAAGTACATATAAGACAGAGTAACATACATCATTTATTATTACAACACAATCGCATTTCCTTTATCATTACACAGAGCATATTATTGCACAAATTCTTTTCGACCTTATTTCCACGTAGTCTAACCCATATACATAGACCATTTTTATTTCAATGCGCAGCCAATTAAACAAATTTTAAATCGCCTTAAAAACTAATCCTTAGCCTAATTTGGCGACCTGGATTAAATCTCAGCCAGAGTCCACAGAAAAAATCTGAGTGCCCCGACCGGGATTTGAAATCCACGACCCCGACGGCATCGTTGTTTCCGAAGATAGCACGCTACCAACTGACCCAACGACGCCGACTCGTGGAGTTGATGGTGCTTTTTATTGCAGGTTACGACTCTATGTTTTTCAATAATCAATTCTAATTAAAAGCTATTACGGATCTTTAAAGTTATCCCGGCAAAAGTGTATCTCTTTACCTCGTTTGGGTCGAAACTTTTGGAATTATTTTTACGGCGGCGTAATATGGTTGACTGACGTGACAAATCGTTTGATAATCTGGTTGTGAATTACCTTCCGCCTGCTGGTCTACAGATATATCAATCCTCTTGGATGATGCGTTTCTGAGAACGAGCGTGATTGGCGCAACAGTGAAAAATTCCCTCTTTGAATTTTGAAATATAAACTTATTCAATGCAGTTTTTCCCTAGATATGATTGTTAGCATTCGAATATAATATGTATATACATATTCACTGGATATATTCAGAAATATATTTTATTTGGAGGAAAAATGTACAGCAGAAAGTTAATAATTTCACGCAGCTTCCATTTGCGATGTTGTTTTTGGTCGAGCTTTCGATAATTTAGCGTTAAATGTTTGTGGGTATATGTTTGGCATATTCCGTGCTAGATTATTGATATGCCTATTAATCGTTGTTTGCAAAATGCATTAAACACTTATAACGAGTTGACTGACGGTTGCGTAAGTTGATACTTACTTGAATTTTGTTTACTTTTCTCCAGTGGTTATTTGATACAATATTCCCATTAACGAGCCCTTAGTCGTTAAATGGCCTTTTACGTGATTTTCGATGAAATTGTATTTTCAGAATGTACATTTTAATTTATATACATACTATTATTTTTAACCACCAGTCTTTTTCGTGATCGAATAAATAAATTATTGTATTAAAATCACGTAACACTATAGGGTGATTTTCCCGTAACTTGCTAAGATGGCATCCGAGGCTCGTACACCCGTATACGAATGAAATCGAGATATGTAAAAGTGGTATTATACGTAAAATGTTGCAACCTTTTCATTGTAGTCTCGATCCGATTCATTACCTCCTTCAGGACGAAAATCGCGAAATAAGAGCCGAAATGCCTGTTCCGACCTATGTACCAAACTCAATTTCGCTCACAAACGCTCATCTCACGGAAAAATAAAGCTTTTTTGCCAAATGCCCGCATATAGATTGTAAACCTCGTTGTAAACTATAGGCATTGCGGATTACATTAATACCGCGTTCGCATCAATTATCATTCAATACGTACGAGTTTCCACTGCAAACATTTTGTCCACACTGAGAAAAAAACAACGTTAAGTTTACGCGAGGAGCACGGTAGATTCTACTTTGGTTCAAAGTAACTAGTGTCGCCGTCGCTGTAACTGAACGACCCAAGTAGATCTGACCGAACCTATAAAGTTGGAAATACTGCATTGACTGCATCGTATATGTAAAAATATATCGTATATATACCGAAGTACCAAAGTAGAAACTACCGGGGTCCCCAAGTAACAGCAATGGCACCACCAGTTACTTTGGAACAAAGTAGAATCTACCGTGCTCCTCGCGTAAACTCAACGTTCTTTTTTTCTCAGTGCAGAGATTTGCACTGAAAACGACGTTTGAACACTAATCGCTTAAAAATCCCTCTATTTGGCCATGCAGTACCATCTGGTGGACATCGTTTCAAGTACAGATACAAAGTAAACAAATAAACGCGCTAGCGCTGTCTAATGTTTTGATCTTATGCAAAGCCAAGCGTTTGATTGTAAGTTAGTCGCGCGCACAAAATTTTTGGTTCGTTACGACGGCAAGTGAAACCACTACTAGGTGTACTTTGTCAAGTTTGTAAACTTTACTTTCTTATGCTACTTGTTGGTGACAGATACCCTGTAAGCGCAAAAGTCAGTACGTTTTGCCTACGAGCTGTAAGAGCACTCCAAAGCTCGAAATGTCTGTTCCGACCTTGTCAATTACGAAATCGTAAAATCATAGTCTATTCAAGTTGCGTTTCTTTGCACTTTTACGTCCTAGATCATTAAATATTTAATTTCTTTCTGCAATACACATAAGGTAAAGGGCCCATCTATGAGATAGTGTCCGTGCTTATGAGACACTTTAATAAAAACGAATTTTCAAAGATAGTTATATACATTACCTTAAAAAAAAAAATCGTTTTTTAAAAGCTTATTAT
>JAPYYV010009328.1:0-28496 GCA_030522625.1 Copidosoma aretas | reverse complement strand
AAATTCGGACGGCTCGAATCATCGTCGCCGCGCGCGGTGTTGTAATTAAATTGCCGGCAGGGACGAAAATTATAACCGTCCTTTTTTTTTCACGGGCGGGGGGGCAGGTAAGTGTGCTTTTTCCCTCTCGCTGTCGCGCGCGTTTGGTATTTTAATCTCGCTAACGAACGGCCCCCGTTGCATTTCTTAATTAAAAAACGCGCGGCGGCTTTCGCGAGTCCGCTTGTTGCGCTTCGCAATCCTAGATGTCGGGCCTTCGTCGCTCGCAGGACCCTCGGTGCGTTTTGGTTGGCCGAAAATCGAAGGAACGAGAAACGCGATTCGCTACACTTGTTCTTTTTTCCTTCCGCGACGTGGGCCCCTTTGCGAGGATCGCGTCAAAAGTGCTCTCTGCGTTTGAGGGACTTTTTCCTTGTCTCGGCCCGTTCAAATCTTTTGTAATGCCAGCTTTGTAGTTACAACAGCGTTTTACTACTTTTTAAAAAGTTTTGTGTGCATGAACACAAGATTGTTCAATTTGCAAGAGTTGATAACGCCGCTCTACAATATTTATTGGAAATATTGTACTTTCCATCGGAAGTTGAAAACTTGGTACATTGTTAACATCCCTTGAATCCATCTGTTTGTCTTTATGAAAGTTACTGCTGGTGCTGTTGTTCGTTTTTAGAAAATGAAACATAATTCACAGTCAGTACATAGCGAATTACAAAACAATTTATTTCAACATGTTTTGTCTTTACGATTTACAAAAGTTCGTTTTTTTGTAAAGTACGGAAAAAAAAAATTCATTACAAATTAGGTACAATTAAAACTCCCCAATGTTTACACAACACTAATAAAAAGGCAGCAACGCTCATTGAAATTATTTGAGTAAACATGAAAATTGTAAAAATCTTTTAGTAATTTTATAAATTTTCAGATGGTTATTTTTTCCACACGTTTTGTATTGGCAATAAAATAAACTTATTTTAAATTATTTACCGTGTAAATTGAAATTTGATTTGGCACAACTAGTATCAAGTTCAAAATACTTTGATGCAACCAAGAAAAAATTTACTCTTGGCTCTTCTCTAGTGCTAATATTTACACAATTAATGTACAGTTCATTTACAAATATTTGTAAAATATCAAGACCTATATGTACACCTTGAATAATTGATTTCAGTCTGCTTTACTTCTGTGAGACTTATCGTGGGAACTCTTGGACGAACTGGAACTAGACGAATGTTTGCTAGAACTGGAAGTACTACTTCTGCCCCTTTTATCCTGTTTGGCCTTTTTAATCATATCTTTCAGTCGTTTGTCGGCACTGACTATATTCACATTTGGTACAGATTTTGAATTAGAACTATTACTTTTAGTACTAATAGAACTTTGTTGACTTGAAGAGCTAGAAGATTTATACTTACTGTCTGTATGTTTGGAACCTAAAAATTTTATGGAGAGATGAGAATAAAATATATCCAAGGTTATTTATCTTACAAAGTATCTTAGATATAATAAACACTAAATTAAGTTGAAACTAACTAGATGACGATGACGACGATGATGACTTTTTATACTCTTTGGTTTTAGATTCATACACAGTTTTTGGTGAGCTCCTTTCTTTTTCTCTTGGGGGCTGCAAAACAAATTCACATAATCAATCAACACAGTCAATTTTCTCACATACACCATAAGAGGCCGATTTGTAAAATTTCATAATACTTACTAGCTGTGACTTTGCACAGTTACAACAGTACCACTCTCCAGAGTGACTGTCAACTTGCGAATCAAGAATAGGCGGTGTGTGGCACTCTTGGTGATACAGAGAACCGCACTTGACACATTCCACCAGTCTGTTCCTAGCACCAACGTTCAGATCATCACATATGACACATGCAACGTCCTCCAAAATATCTGCCAAATTATCATCGCTCTGAAGAGGATCAGGAGTCGTCTCTCGTATGGTGATGGGCGAGTTGTTTTTGCTCGATTTCGAGTGCTTGGATGAGCTGGAGCTCTTGCTCTTCTTGCTGCTTGTGCTACTGTGATCGCTCAACTGTTCTTCAGTGGCATACTGAAAAATTGATTGAATTAAAAAACTTGTCAACTCACAAGCAGCAAGCTTGTTTATTCAGGTAGCAAATTATCCTACCTTTTTATGCAAAGTGTGGGACAGCATTTTGGTAACTCCATACTTTTGTCGAATAGCTTCATCCAGCAAGCTCCGTAGCTGCTCGACAGAGTCCCTGTTGTTGGAGTGGAGAAAGCGCAGAGCTTGCAAAAACTGTGGATCCAAATCCAGCGTCGTCATGACGAACAATTCTTTGAACTTTCAACACACCTGGCTGAAAAAAATCCCACAGCATTAGTATACCATCAACAGCAGTAAAATCAGGGGTATTCGACGACAGCCATATAAGTGTGGTGTAATAAAATAAGTAAAATAAAAAAGCTCTCGAGCAAAACCTTAACCTCTCAAGCGCACAAAATGTTGCTCCGCTTATCCACGACGAGTCACAGAGAGCAACAATCAAACACGAACTTCCACAGGAAGGGATAAAAGTTTAAAAACGGTGCATCCTCGTTTGAGGTTAGGGCGCGCAGAGGAGCTCTCTCGGTGTCTCTAACGTCCTCTCCGGCAGCATGCGAGGCAGTGGAACGGCCCCAGCATGATGTGTGAAAGAGGATTTTTCTCTCGTCTCCTTCTTTCTATTTCATCATAGCTCTAGCGCTCAGCTCTGCGCTTTTATTAAAACATTCAAGCGGGGGAAAAAGGATGTCGACATCGAGTCAAGCGAATAAAGCTAAGCTATATGCAAGAGAGCTGCAGGTTTTGCTCCTCTCTGCTAAGTATTCTTTTCTTTTGATTTCTTTTATTGCGCATTGCGCCCCTCTTGTCTTTTCCCTCAACCCTTACAGTAAGTCAGGCAATCATCACGAATTCACGACGTCAAGGGGGGGGAGGGCGGAAGGGAAATTCCGGTTGAAATTCCGGCACGAGAAGAAGAAGAAGGGCAAGGGAGCTGAGAGAGCAGGTGCAGGGTTCCGAAAATGCCTATCCTGCGAGTGAAGCTTCCTTGTTCCCAGCGGTTTCGTGCGTGCACACGACCTTCGTCGTTGCTGTTCGTTTGGCTGCAAAGGAAGGGAGAAAACGAAGTTCTGCCGCTCTAGGGGAAATGAAACCCAAGGACGGAAGCCCCTGCAAGAGGGTAGGGTAGATGGGTGTGCATGGGGGTAGTGCGTATAGTGTACGATGCAGAGAGGGAGGCTGATGATGACGCGCTCACTTGGAAGCGGCCGATGATCGGCGAAGCGTTTTAACCGGGAATTGGGCGCACTCGAATTACTTTTTCTGTTTGATTAATTTCGGATTGGATTTCGCGATTCTCCTTCTCCTCCTCCATCTCTCTTTCTGTGTGGTCGGCTGATTTCGGGTTGCCGAATATTGGATACTTCTTTTTCTCGTGCATCGACTCAAAATGACAGACTATTCTTGCAGGATTTTTTAGATCAAACACGAAAGTATTACAAATAAATTACTTGAGTTTGAAAAAAATTGGAAATTTCATGGTTGAAGTGTATTTAATTTTTTGTATGCATCAGGCTATTTCGAACAGCTAAGAGACAACCCATGATGACGTTACAACATTCCGAGCTGATTTGACGATCGCATTTATATTATAGTAACAACAACAAGGGTTATAAGTAAGTACTCAAACAGCAGCCAAACTTATAATACTAAAGATAAAATGAAAGTCTCGAATATCAGCAACTAAAAAGCGGCATATTTTTAGGTGCAGTTCTAATTTCTAATTCGTTGTGCGAAAGAACGGGTGTTTTTGCCATGTTTTTGCTCTTTGGACACAATACATTATACATATTTTTTATTAATATACTGACATGCTTTGTCGAATGGACGCACATTAAAAATTTCATGAATCAACATTCCGACTGAGGATTTGAAAAGTTGTCATTAATAGTATTCGAAAAGTTGTGTTTCGGTGTCTATCGGAATTTTGAAAATGTTGAACAGTTTACGTGATGAAATGTAAAACATGTTTCTAAGTCCAGTTGAATGTTATATATATTTCATCATCGTATTGATCTTAAAGTAAAACCGATTGCTTGAGAATAACGGTGTTATGTATTTGTCCGAGAAAAAAGTTCAACAACTCGTAAAACCACAAATTGGGATGCAAAAATAATTTTCAACATAAATACAACTTGTCTTCTAATGTAGAAACATTTTTAGGACAACCTTTTAGAACACAACATTTTAGAATTTTAGAATACACCATTTTTGGACACTTTATTTTGAATGGTTTAAAAAATCAGCTACGTTTAAAAGTGTGGATATATAAGCTATCCTTATATAATTCAAAAAAATGTGGTATCAATTTACTAAATATTTTGTATTTAATAAATTAAAATATTACGTCGGCACGTAATATGTGTGCGTCTTACATGCAAACTTGTAATTTGCGCAAAATTAACCGCTTCTTTTTTTGAAATTTCTCATTTTTCACGTAATTAAACAAGTTGTGCGAAGAAAATTACGATTGTGAGCTCCATTGTTTAGGTTGTTTGAAAATTGAACATTGAACATTGCATACGCAACAACAATAAAAATAAAATAGTTGAAATTATGATTTTCATCAATTTCATGAAAATGTGCGTCTCTTACAGATTAATTTACTATAAAATTCGAAGAAAGTGTCAATGCATATATACCTCTACAAGAATCTAATATTAAAACTAATCCTCGTAATTTGCTAATAAAATAATTAATACGTTAAATATTAATTGTTTTATTATTATTTTATTACATCAATTGTAGATGGTAGATAAAAAAAAGCGATGATTCATTGAAATAGTAGATAGACATTAATAACTTGACATAAAATTATAATTTCATAATGAGTTCACGTATGACAAAGATAAAACACTGCTGACATGCCGTGCTTGAATTTACAATTGAAATTTTTCCTTATGTTTTCCCGAACACGATCTTCGCTTTTTTTTTCTTCTCATTTTAATGTGACGTATATGTATGTACACGTGCGCTGCAAGTCATATCTACCCATATTACAGATATTTCTGAGACTGCAGTTGAAACATAAAATTATCATCAAATTTAAAAGATAATTCACATTTTTTAGACCTCTTTTTTACGAAACATAATTGTTTCCAAACTAAATTTTCCTCATCGTACGGACGTTTGACACGCTGATATTTTTTTTGTTCGAGCACCACGCAATCGACGCGCTGCAATCGCGTTCGTGACTGCATGCGAGGATCTGATTCACTTTGCGAAAAATACGCAAATATGGAGGCTGAAAATCAATCGACTATCATTAATTATTAATAAGTTGTCATAATTTCTGAGCTTCACGTGTCTTGAACAAATGAGTATGAGAAATTCCACAAAAAAAGTTCATTGCAGTAATCTTAAGTATAGGTAGTTTGATAAATTAAATTTTTCCGCAATTCAACTGTAAAATAAAAAAAAATATCTTTCGATTCTCAAGTCTATTAAGCGAAGAAAATGTTCTTGACCATATTTATCTCTCGATTTCACAGTTTTTGAGTAAAAAAATTTTTCAAAAAATGCCGTTTTTCTTCAACTTTAAAAATTTTAAACTCGATAACTAAAGATTTCAGAAGAAAATGTTGTTCTTTGCGCGATCAAAGAAACTTTTCATCAACCTTAAAAAAATGTTTCTCCAGGATTGGCACAAACGTGCCCTGTACATTGAAAATTCTAAAAAAAGCTCAAAAAGTATACCAGTAAAAAGTATACAAAGACTCGAAAGACATTAAAATTTTTTTGTGATTTCCAATTTCCGTAAGTTGTAAAAGTGTCTCATTGAACAATTTCAGCCAATCGGAACGTTATTTTTTGCCTATTCTTGATATACAAGGGCACACATGTGTTCCCAAGCCAAAAACCAACGATACTGTTTTTTGCCGTCTCGCGCGCGCACCCCCGTAATCAACACCGAATATTTTCCACGCTGACCCTTTTCCACCCCAAAAACATCATCAACAACAACAACAAGGCTCGATCTCCCAAGTCAAAAACGCCATCGATACCCGCTCTCCCCACCTCCGGCACACTACCAACCAAGCTCGCGCTCGTTCCATTTAA
Organism: Copidosoma aretas; assembly: GCA_030522625.1. Taxonomy (NCBI): domain Eukaryota; kingdom Metazoa; phylum Arthropoda; class Insecta; order Hymenoptera; family Encyrtidae; genus Copidosoma; species Copidosoma aretas. The sequence continues at coordinate 22,363 of JAPYYV010009328.1, read as the reverse complement.
AAATCGCATTATTTATTCCGCGCAAACACGGAAAAAACAAAAAAAGTGCAAAAGCTCCGAGAGTATTCATCTCTCTTTCTAGACCACAGTAAAAGAAGGGACAGAGGTACTCTCAGAGTGCTCCGGAGCAGTCACTCAAAAACGCTATAAATTGGAGGCCAGCGCTCGCAGCGCTCGCGCGCAAAGCTCCCCCTCCCCCCTTTTTTGCACGGGGGCGCGCGTAATCCATCCGGCTGCACTGCAGCAGAGAGAGGCCCTTTCAAAGGGGGTCGGGGAATTTTTCGAATCGCGAGGGAGACGGTGGTGATGCCGGCGACAAGTGCGCGAATAACCAGAGTTTCGCGCTCTCCTCTGCAGAGAAATAGAGCGGGACGGCCATCCGCGGATATTTTGACCGTAAAAAATACGGGGGGGGCGGTAGATCATGCGTACATAATATACACACGTGACACCGCGTGACGAGGGTGGGGGGAACGAGCGCGCAAAGCGGAGCGCAAAAACACGCGCGAGGGGCTTCCTTTTCCCCCGCTCTTTTGCCTTGCGCCTCCGCGAACTGCTGACCGGGCTCTCTTACAGGGGTGACTCGACTAGAGCACCCGTGCGGTCTTTTGGCCCTTTTCTTTTTTTTTCTCTCTCTCTCTCTCTGCTGCAGTGATCTCTCGCGGCCTTTGACACGATTTTGTCGGGTGCGTAGGAACGAAATTAATGGGGAGAACAAAAGAATGACTGTAGACGGGACACCGCGATCGCGCTACATTATAATATGCATGTGTTCTCTTTGAATTTGAAATGGTGAAAATTTCCACGACTCGCCTGGTGAACAAGATTTTCACCTCGCCCTGTGCATTCCGAATATTTATCAGTGATCTGTATGGTATGCGATCTTTGCATGAACACCGAGAATCGGGAGAATCGTATACAGCCCTGCATAAATGTATTATCTCGGGTGTCGTCAACAATTGGTACACGCTAACTGATTAAAATAGTAGAAATAAAGTTGTACATTCAGCAGACTATGTGCCGAGCACACAAGGTTTGTCCGCGCATTCTTATTATGCGCGACACATTATTCACGAACTAGTAAATGTAATGGCCACAAAATATTGAGTACTTTTTTTTTTGCGCACAATACTTGAGCATGATTCTGGAATTTTTGTGCACATCAAAATACGATAAGCTAGTATATTGCGTGTGCACGACAATTGCAGAATTATGGACAAGTATTGTGCACAAAAAATATAAGTATGATGCCCTTCGAATTTTCGGATACAAAATGCCTTAAATAAAATATAATATTTTAATTTGATGAAAAATTTATTGCAACCAACTTGCATTTTTATAATTGGAAGACAATATTTAACAGAATTAAGAAATCGGGCACTCGGTGTGCACCATCAAACACGCATAGTTATGGATACACGAGTTGACGGACGAGAGGAAAACCCCCTCTCGGCATATCAGGTCGAATCGATGAAATATGCATGATGGAGGAGTGACGCCCATACAGCGGTCCGTCATTCAATCAAAGCGAGCGTGCGATTTGCGTCGATTTGTGAGGGCCCGCGCATCGAAAACGAAATCGAGTGTGAACGCGTAAATGTCGTTTGTGTTTGGGTGTGTATTTATACGGTTAATCGGCTAAATTGACCTGATTTTCAAAGCACCTGACACCTCCTTCTTTGGCTAACTGTTCGCGAAACAACTCGGATACGCACAGGATACACTTATTATCATGGGCGTGAATTTTTGTCTGTCAAGTATTAACTTTTTCAATCACGTGTGTGTGTGCGTGCGTTTAAAGTCTTGGTTTAATTACTGATGTGTTTGTACAATATTATTTTTGCATCCATTCGTCGTTCACTAATTTTGTACAACTGTACAACAAGTTCAGTATAATGTTATTGCAGGTTATTTATCAATCATACTAATACTTTGATGAATCTAGATACTTTACAATTCACGCAAACTGTAATTTGGCATTTATCATTTCTAATGTTGTTCGTTGTTGGTAGTTAATTACATTTTATTTTGCTTTCAGAGGCGTATTTTACACTAATAATGATTAAATTATGTGTAAGTCCCTGTACATTAATATATATTCGAGATACATATTTAAGCAGATATTGCTTTGTGTCTAATTTTTATTTTTTAGGTATGACTGCTCTACAAAACGTCTTATTTTTTTTTGTAGCCACCAAAAATCAACTAATTACAAGGTAAATCAAATTTGTGGCATAATTTAAGGGTAGACTGAGATATTTACTTCATGGTGTATGTACAACGTAATAAAGTTTCCATAGTATAATTCATATATATATATAACTGTATCTAATCGAGCTCCAATTTTGTGTACATCATCGTCTTCATCATCACATGACCGTCAAAACAATTACAGATTGAAAATGAAAGTTTCCCCTGTTTTTATTAGCGCTTGCGAATTCTATTTTTCCTTACATACCGAGGGTGCACCAGACGTTCAAAAACGCTCGAGGTGGGAAAAATCTGTTTTTTCGAGATATCTTTGAAAATTGTTGGAAGCTTTGTAAATGTTCTACTAAAGTGCCTAACAGAAGTTGGTGGTTAATCTTATAGAAATGTGACTATGGTATTTTCTACTTTTTTGCAAAAAAGACTAAAAAAATCAGAATACATACGTTTCTTTAACCCGTAACAGTAAACGATTGTTCTCTCGAAAAAGAATTTAATAAATAATCTGTTATACTGCAAGAAGTATGTAACTTTTTCTATTTCGCAAACTTTTCCCTACAGAGCTGTTGGTCATCATAACTCTTCACCCACTGCATCTATATAATTTTCTGAATTCAACGTGAATATTAATTTGAGGTGAGTATATAATATTAATTTTTGTCGAATGTTTTTGCAATACATCGTCTTTTTTTATGCTAAACTGGTAAATAAGACCTAATCTTAGGTTTAACTATTCAATAGATATTAGAACACCTAAAAATGAAACTTTTTTTTTGAAAATGTTACATAGTATTACTGCTGAAAATTTTATTTCTACAATCTTTTTCCAGAAGTCAATAGTTCGATAAATTTATAAAGGATAAACTTTATTTTCAAGTATTTAAACAAACAAATACGTTGTAAACTATTTCCTGTAAATTTATTATTCTCTTCTTAGAAACGTTATCAAGGACTGAGTGTGACAAGTAAAAATTAAAAAACACAGTATTTCAAACAGTCATACCCACTTCTATGATAGTAAATTTTTATAAATCATAAACTAAATGATTTCAAATCATCAGCATTAGATCAATTTTTTTTTTTATAAAAGAACGATGTGCACAATTATAATTTGGCTTTGGTTTCTGTAAATAATAAAAAAAAAAATTATTTATGATGCCGATAAGGTAGATTGTGTTATTGAGGTCGGTACTTTGAATCCCTTTATATGAATTCTTTTGATCAAACTCACCAAACACCAAACCACCAAACCAAACGAGCTCGTGCACATCGACCGGCTTTTTTATCTTACAGCGCGAGTTTATGAAAAATGAAGTGAAGCGACCCAAAAAAATATGTATGGTATACTTAGTTTATAAGAGCTAAAAGGGTTTTTCAACAATGTTTCGACTCAACAAAATTTAAAACCCGTTCCTCTTCCTTTATCCGAAAAAATGCAATGTCGGTAAAATTAAGGTTGAAGGTCAAAAAATACTTGCATAATATCTAGGGTACAACACGCAAGCTTGTGAATAATAAGAAAGTACCTTTTTTTCACAGGAGTAAGTCTATTTTTTAAACTCTTTTACATGACAAGTGGGTAGCTGACGGATTAATTCTGACCCTTCAATTCTTTTACGTTATTTTACCGGAGAACCGATTAATTTGTTGCTTTTTACCCGCAGGTGCGTAAAAAAGAAATTTGTAAAAATATTCACCATATCTGTCTCAAACTCGACTAATTTTATTCATCAAGACAATCCGCAAATTATACGTACACCCAAGGTGCGCTCGCACTCGCACGTTATTTTTCGCCGATTCAAAGTGTACAAATCGATCGGGTACACGACATTGTACGTATACGTGCGACGGACCGCGCAATCAAAAGACACACGTTATACACGCACACGCACACGTACACTCGCATTCGAGTGTATAATGCCCTTATCTGCATAAAACGAAATGGAAAAAGAAAAAAGAAAAAAACAACAACAACGAGCGAACGGGAAGAGGAGAAAGAAAAAATATTTAAAGCGCGATAGAGAGAGAGAGAGTGAGTCAATGGGGGGAGGGCGGGGGGCTGACGCGTGTGCGGCCCAGTCAGTCCGTCTCCCCGGGCTCCTTCCGTCCTCTCTTTCTCTCTCACGCTCGATCCCCGCGCGCGGCTCATAAATTTATTCAAGAAAAAGTTGCAAAAAAGAGGGGGGCCCGCTGCTGCATGTGCGCGCGCTGTGCACCCACACACCCGGTGGTGGTGGGGGCCCCCCCCCCCCCCCCCCTATCCGCGCTCACTTTGTCTTCTTTTTTTGTGCCTCTCCGTTTCTTTCGGATGGAAGTCCCTTCTTTTTTATTACACTCATTCTCCTTTTGCGATTCGATGTATGGGCGCGCACACGTCGGGATCTCCGAAAACTCGCGTTACGGTGGGAACCGAGATTTTGAAGAAAATATTTTCGGCCCAACACGTTACTTATATCCGTATCAGCGCGGTTACAAAGAAACGTAGACGCGGCCTTAAAATCATCACCGGTACAACAAGTCTTTATTTTTAATTCTATAAATCGAATGATGAAAATATTGTCCGTATTGATGACTCTCTTGATGAACTTTGAATTCATTTTGGCCCCGATCGATTCGTTCTTTCGAAAATAATGTGCTGTTTTCTTTTTCATCATTTCAATCGCACGGTAATGTTCAAATGAAAACACACCAGGGAGTAAATAACCGGACAAAATTCTTCCTTCCGTTGAATTACTTGTTTGTATTGTCAGCAAATCTGTAGTGGGGAAGCCATAATTGGGGCGTACTTTAACAAAACAATTCGGTAATAATTATACGGATATTATTCTTTTACAGTCGCCACCTAATTTTCTCCGGACAGTTACACACGATTGGAAGACAATATAGCGTTTGCACAACACAATAATGTTGACCAGGTCCAAAGCTACGGTCGATTGAAATTTTCGTCGAAGGTAGACCCCGATTTCGCTAAAGAACGAATGATCCGCGGGACTTTGTTTTTCTTCGAAATTTTTTGTTTTTAATCTCATTGTTTCGTCAAACACGCGACTTTTCGGGGATTTCGGCATATACCGCGTGCGTTTCCCTGGTAAATAATTGCGCGAGAGAGGAGAGAACGGCCGGAGGGGGAGAAGAGATCTCTCTCGCCCGGTGGCTGCGGGTGACCATCAGCGACGATCAAGCATATACTTATGCGATTTATCGTTTCAATGGCATGCAGCCGCGCGGCTGTACGAGCTCTGCGAAGTTGCAAACAGCCAACATTGTCCGTATTATTATGTGTAAGTACTCATATGTTTTGTACATATAATTTACAGGTGTATATTTGCGATTAAGTGAATATACGTGTATAATCTACTACGGCTAAAGAGCGAAGGCAGCGCCGCTCTTTACGAAGTGTTTTGAAAGTGGTAAAATCACGAATGTTGTATATATTGTTCTTATATGTATGTACGTATATCTGTTTCTTTTTCCGCGGTTCTCCTCTTCTCGTCTTCTTCTCTCCCTCCGCCTTTCTGCTCTCGCATTATCAGACGTGTGTATATCCACATGTGTTTATACATTTGTACACACACATACAAATCCCACCCGCCGACCCGCGGCTCTTGCGTTTATTGCTCTTTTTCGCCCCGTACCGCAGCCGCGCCGCCGCCACCGCGCTATTTCATCCGATCTGTGTCTTTAACATTCTAATAATAAGTATATGCGTATGATGTATACATATGTGCAATGTACGTACATACATGCATGCTCAACTCGAGCGCTAAAGATACACTGTCGCTTATACTTTTGTATGAGGGGGATTCATTCATCTGAGTCTCGATTTCTACTCCCGAGTTGATGAGCAATTTTATTGAAATTTACTGTGGCGGCGAATCAGCCCCATTATGCATATAAACAAACACCAAGTGTAAAAGTTTTCGATGCTTGTACATCTCCACTAGGGCAAGCACAGTAGGGCCCGGGGGTTCCCCTGATCAGGCATTTCGTGATTGCCTTAGTATTTAACAATATTTCTCGTAACAAAGCGGCAGACATCGAAATAAACAATCAAATCGAATAATAGCTGTTTGGTTTGAAACAACAATTATCTGACCGAGGTTTTCAACAACAATTTCCACTTTACATTTGGTGCTGGCACTGCACGTAGAAGCGTTCATCGGTACCCAAAACTTGACAGAAAATCCCAAAAATAAGGAAGATAAATATTTTTGAAACGGCCAAAGTATGAAAAAATCGAAAAAACAACCCAAAAGTGGCGCTGCCAACGGTGCACTGCTGATGTGTTCGCAGGCAACAGAACACATTCGGGGAATCACAGTCTTCGTTCGTTTATTCACTTGTTGCAGTACTTAATGGGCACCTACTATTTTGCGCGTCCATAAAAACATGTTAATCAAGTCTTGTGTGGTAACAGCCAAATGGACACAAAAAGTTGACGTGTACGAACGGAACGTTGAAACCGTATAGTTAATCATTTCATTAGGAGTGTTTTGTCATTCCAAGCACCTAAAAAATTTTTTTTACTAGTGAACCTTGTTTTTTTGCATAGAAACATAAATTTTCCAATCTTACATAGAAAATAGGAAACACGATTATTGCGAGACACACGAGATACATGAGAGAATGAGTTAACGACTGCATGGTGAAATTGAAATGTTTGCATTAGGGGTACAATAAATAATAAACAGAGGTGAGCTCAATTGTTTTTTTACACACTTACGATACAATTTTTTCTTCGAACATAATGCATTATTTTTATGAAGAAATTTTGTTGAGACACGAGTTTTTTAAATAAATGCAATGCTCTAAAAAAATATCGTGCGATTCTTTTTGGAAAAAATGTTAAGTACCGTACGAAGAAAAAATTCCCTGCACAAAAAGTGCAATAATTAAAAGAAAAAAAAAATTGTATTTCAAAGTGTTCGAACATTTATAAAATTATCGTGCCCAAGTTTTCAGATAAGTACATAGTAATAACATACTTATATGCATAAGCAAATGAGTGTGCAGCAGAGCAGCAAACGGTAGCGAACGGTGACGGGACGGGAGGGAAGAGCGAGGGAACTTGCTTGCAAACGGTGATACCTACTTATAATACTTAACGTACTTATCGAGGGGAGAAAAATTCACCGTAGTTCCGCTAAAGCGGCGCTACTTATCGTGGCGATTCGCGAGAGAAAAAGGAATAGTATGCCTTCTTCTTGCCATGCAAGAGAAGTATAACTGAAAGAGAAAAGAGGAGGGATGCAGGCAAGAAAAGGAGACCAATAGGAGAGATGAGGGGATCGCCACAACCGTACAGTTTCTCGTGCCACCGTTCATCTTTACTCCCGGTAAAACTACTCCTAAAGGGGAAATGTTTCCGAAACAGGTGTTCTAAATCTCATGTTTTCATTCTATCTGCAATCATGCAAAAACTGCTCATAAAAATTGGAAAAACTTATTATCTCGAGAAAAAATGCCTTGCAGCGATCGAAAGTGCGTGAAAAAATGCATTAGAATTTATTATTGTTGTCCGATTTTTTTTGAGCGAAAAATCTTGAGAAATAAATTGCCGCAAAAAAGCGGGAATGACTCGTGCGCTTTTTTTCCCAGCAACTTTTGCACCGTCGTTTTTCTCGAGTTTTGAGACTCATCGAAATCGAACTGGTACAATCAATTCTTATGTATTTTTTTACGTTCTTCCGTTCGCCAAGAGCCATTTTTTTCCTGAGTACCTCCGTTTTTGAGATAAAAGCGGCTTCAAAATTTTTACGTCTTGTTTTTTTTAGTCTCGCCAAAAATTTTTTTTTTAACTCCACCCTCAAGGTCAGCAGCGATTAAACAAAATTTCGATTTTCGGAGTGACTTTGGTAGCAGTACTTCTGTAACGTGTACTCGCGAGGGAATAAGTGAACGAAGTGCGGGGGTTAGTTTCATTTTCGTTGGCAGTAAAAAAATCAAAACAAAAATCAAAACTACTGCTTCTGATTCCACTCTGAATAAAATTACAATACTCGCTCCCGCAGTAAGTATTATATGAGGTGACAATTAAGGGAGCGAAAAAGCACCTTCAACTTCAACCGCCGGTCGACCATCCGAGAATGGTCCGTCGGTCGGTCGGTCCATAGTGTCCATACCGTGCGTATCTCTTTTCCGTCCCTCCCCCCCTTTATTTCAGCTTCGGCAGTTCGGGAGCGGCGGTGGTGGCGACATTCCAAAGAATCCAGAGAGAAGAGAGACAAAACGGAGGGAAAGGAAAGAAGAGAGAGAGAGAGAGAGGGAAACGGGCATTCAAAAGCTGCTGCACGGGCGAAGGAGAGTGTAAGGTGGAGGAGGAAAACACACACCGCGTAATATATAGTAGCTCTCTGCTCCGAATGCTCCGATTCGTTGTTGCCGATGCTGTTGTCTCACTTGTCTCCGTCGTCGTAATGGCAATATATGCGATCCCCAGAGAGTAAGAGGAAGAGAGCGAGCTTGCGCGCATATGTTCCCACGGCACGGCTGCGGGGAATGAGGGGAAGTTGTACACTTATTATATACACGATACATGTATTGCCCACATTCATATATCATTTACTATACTACCGCGAACCTTGAGGAGAAAGAAGATAGCGCTACTGTAAGAAAACTGCAAGAGCTACCCCCTGCGCTCTCTTCAACTTACTTGAATATACTTACACACACCCTACTTGCGCATGGGGAAAAAAAAAGGAGAAATAATACATTTATGGGTTTCCGGAATCCGGAATCCCGAGTGATACCGGATATACTTATATTGCACGTAAAAAGTGTGGGGGCTACTTATATGAATCCCCAAAAAAACTTCTCAACCTGATGATGATGATCGATGTAAATCGATGTAAGTAAGTATATCGTATCGCTGAGTGTCAAAACTATACTGAAATACAAAATAAACGAAAGGGAGCCAGAAGAGAGCCGTGCGATGTTAATACCGTCTCATTGTCTCATATCGTATCACTGCAAGTAATTCGTGAGAAAGAAAAAGAGAGAGAGAGAGAGAGAGAGTGTGTCTCGACACTCTACTCGACTCAACGAGACTCGAGGCGCAGCGGTGAGGAGGAGCAGGCGCGAGAAGATTATCGCCGCGGTGGTGCACGACGGCGGCACCTTACCCGCGCGCACATCTCACGCACGCATACTTTTCACACGCACAAGCGAACGAACGAACGGGCGTGCAAAAGCCGAAAGAAAGAAGGAGAGAAGAAGAAGTAGCAGCAGCAGCACAGAGAGAGAGGAAAGAGAGAAGAAAAGCATAATCAGCAGCAGCGCCGAGAGTTAGCTCTGCTGCTGCTGCTGCTGCTGCTGCTGCTCCTGGTGCATGTGTGTGGCGCGACGTGCGTGTGGAGGAGAGGACACTATACGTACCTACCTTGCTCGATTCCTCTCGGACGCGCGCCGCTACTAACATCCGCCGCGAGGAGGCAGCGGCTGCTCCGTCGAGCCATCGCCGAGAACATTGGCTCCTCCTCCTCCTTCTTCTTCTCCGACCGAGTGTGGTCGTGTGGTGCTAAAAAATCCTGCACATGTGTGTGTAAGTAAGTACGTACGTGTGGTGCACTGCCAGCACTGCTGCTGTGTTTAGATTTAAGATTTATAAGTGCAGTGCTAAAAGAGTGAGCAGTAGCAGCAAGCGCGCGCGATAATACCTACGCGTGCTCCAAAAGAGAGAATAAGGAAAGAAGAGAGAGAGAGAGTAGTGCAGAGAACGTGTGTTCCTCGGTGTGCGCTGCTGCGGGTTCTGCGGCTCTTGTTGTTTTTCTTTTGCTCCGCTTCTGCTGCAGGAGCAAGCGAGAGGAGGCCGCCTCCGACGAACGACACCGCGAGTCCCCGCGCGCGCCTCTGCTCGGCGTGCAGCATCCGCACGCGTCGAGAGTGCGCCCGAGTGTGTGTGTGTGTGTTTATCAAGAGTTATTGTACACTTACAAGCATCACCGAGTGATCTCTCTGCTGCAGCTTCCGTGTGTGTATCGTCGTCGTTGTCGTCGTCGTCGTCGTCGTCGTCGTCGTCGTCGTCGTTGTCGTTGTCGTCGTTGTCCCCCTTTCTTTCCCCGTATAATATATATTCGTGCACGCGCGTGTGTCCAGTGCGTGTGTCCGTGTTTTAGGGTAGTAAGTACATATACACACAACGCGCCCGGAAACTCGGAAAGTTGCAGGCGCCCACGCTGCTGCTGTTGCTGCTATATACAATAGTACCCAACTACCTACCTACATATATACTTGCGCCACTGTGTCCGGCCAGAGACCCGCGACGCTCAGCTGGACAAGGTGTTATACCGGCTGTACCGCGCACATCCCCCCCCCCCCCCCTGCCCTCTTCTGCACCTGCTGCACGTCCTCGTCGTCGTCGTCTACGTCGTCGTCGCGGCCCACGCCGCGGCCAAGCCCGCAACGACCCATGCTCCGCCAGCTTCTGCTGCTCCACCACCACAGGGCCACGGGCTAGCGTTTGTTGTTGTTGTTGTTGTTGTTGCAAGTGCAGCTGCTGGTGCACTGCTGCTACAGGACGATAAGGTGGACGACGACGACAGAGCAGCAGCAACTCTGCTTAGCAGCAGCAGCAGGAGGAGGAGAAGGCCGCGGACATGCTCGGTGCAGCATCACCACCGGGCCCAGCCGTCTGACACGCCGAGCGTGCGGGGGCAGACCTGCGGCTCCGTCGTCTCACTCGGGCCAGGGGCACTGCTAACATGAAGACCGAGAAGAAGCCGAGCGAGCCCAGCTGCGTGCCGCCCGTGGTCGTCAAGGAGGATCCGGAGCCCGACAGGGGCGTCAAGATCAAGGAGGAGTCGGCGGCCTGCACCGGCAGCGCAGACGATGCGTCCGGCAACGACAGCGCCGAGCACTGCGCCCTCAAGGATGCGGCCCTCGAGGCCGCGGCCAGTGCCGCCGACAATAGCATGCCTCCGGACAATCAGAACGGAAGTGCCGGCCAGGCGCTGCTCAATCCCAAGAAGGAGGAGACAGATCCTATCCTCCCCAACGAGGATCTGGCCCCTGTTGGTGAGTACTTATGGTTTTACCTTCGTTGGTTGGTTGGTTGGTTGTTTTGGAGCTGTGTTTTTGTCGTCCCTCTCTCAAACCTTGCTCGGCTAACCTATTGCCTATGTTTGCATCAACTACTATCTTGATGCGCTGAATTGACAAAAATTGCCCGAGTGCTGCTATTAAATATTCTTCTTCACGAGTGAATTCTGTTTTATTGAATTTCGTCCAATTGTCCTGCCTGCCTGCCTTCCTTCTCTCCCTGCTCCGCAACACAATATGTATCCGTCCCGATGAAATGTCTCAATCAAATTAGCTTTACTCGTACTGCTCTGTGTGCTTCATTACAATTGAATCAAATTGATCTTTATTGTACTGTGGTTGCTTATTGTCGAAATGAAAAGATGTCTGGACTAAGAAATCGTAATGCTTTTTCAGACATGTCACCAAATCTGGGATTGCCTAATGATTCTCTGCAACCGCTGGTCAGCAATGTACTGGGTAAACAAATGGGAAGTGGTCCGGATATCAGTGATGCACAATACATGCAGCAACACAACACAGTATTTGTTTTTTCAACGAAAATGGCCAATCAGGGTGCTGAATCAGTTATGCGAGGAGAGTTTCCAACTATGATTGCATACCACATGGCACAGCCAGGAACGAAAAAGATTTTGGAGGTAAGTTTATGTTTCTCTGGCTCTCAAAGGTTTAAGGTTTCCTGACAATCAAATTGTAATTTTCGTTTCAGAAATTTCCACAAAAGATGAACTTCCCGCCAAACCCACACCAGTGGATGAACAATTTTGCTGACATTAAGCAAAAAGGTCATTCACAAAATCCAAATATGGGTTTTCCTGGAGAGCAACCTCTTGATCTTCCTCCGTTAGATCCAAGCAAGTCGGCATTTTGGAATGAACATCCAAACATGTGCAACTTGAATGGCAGTAACCCTTTAGGAAACCCCGAATCATCGTTAGATGATAAAAACGTTAATGTGCCTTGCCTTGTGCCCAACTCCCCTTGTAATACAGGTAAATTTTCAACTTTGGTACCGTTCAATGCAAATGTAAACACTTACTCAGAAGCTCGCAACTAAACAGATTTTTTTTCTGCAGCTAATCCTCAGTCCCTCGGCGTCAGTGCACCGATGGGCCACAGTCCAAATATGATGGGAGGCACGACTAGTCCAGGTCCTGGAGGTTTGCAACCTTCGTTACAGGGCGTCAAAGTGCCCGACGAAAACTTGACGCCGCAGCAACGAGCGCATCGAGAAGAGTCGCTGGCTACTATTACGAAAATGCGCCAAATGCTCTTTCCAGAGCAAAAAGAAATGTCCGGTGGGCCTATGGATCCCACGCAGTGTCAGATGCCGGGAGGACTCTGTCCAACGGGTAGTCTTCCACCAGTCAGTGCCGCAAACCAATGCGGGATGGTTATGGATTGGCAAAAATTTTTGGATGGAAAGAATAAGGTACTTATCGTTTTTATTATCAGAACTATGTGTGTTGTGAGCTACACCATATTTATATCGATCTAGCCTTGTTTGCAGGTCGGAGTGAACAATTCGGGAGTGCCACCAATGCGTGGAGCCGGCGGCGGTATAGTCGGCACGGGTGGCGGACCAGGCAGCGTAGGCCCAGGGCCCACACCAGGCGGTCCTGGGCCTGGGCCAGGTGGAGGCGTTCCAAACTCCGTTGTCACAGGAAACGGGCCCCGTAGCCAAGGCCCACCGCCCCCCTACCATCAAACCACGAGGTCGGCGAGCGTACCGATTGCCATACAAAGTCCCAACCCTTCGTCGCCGAACAACCCCACGAGTAATCTGTCGCTGCCATCGCCTCGGGCAAGCTCGGCTCTCAACTCACCGGCGGACTGCAATCGGCAGTTCCAGCTCGGCGGTACGCCTGCAGGTGGACCGAGACCAGGACACTTGCCCGGCCAGAGTCCAACGAGTCAGGACTCGCCGAACCCGTCGGGGGTCGGTGCCAACAGACTGAACCACAGCAATCCTGGCACGCCCGTCTCGCATCAGCACCTGGCCGCCCTCAGTCCCAGCGGTACGCCGCAAAAGGATCCGACGTCCCTTGATTTCCCTACTAACCAGCCGCCAAACGGTAAGTGGATCTTCTATTTCTGTAAATTTAGTTTAGCGTTCGTCATGTTTAAAGAATTTTGAAAGAAACTGGGCATTTTATTCAACAACTTTAATAATCTGAATTAGTAAAATTCAATGTTTAAGGGAAATTGCAATGAAAAACATAAGTTGAACAAATTGTATCTTGACGATATTTTATGTATTTGTTTAGTGCGTGTCAAATAAATTTGGTACACAGGAACATACGGCTTTTGTAACAAAAGCAAGCGTTATCAGTTTTACTTTTGCATTGATAAAGCGTTTTATCGAAATCCAAGCAAATTCCGATAACAACAAGTCGTTGAAATGTCGAAAATATTTAATGTATTTTAAAAATATCAAGTTACTGCTTTAATTTGTATTTAAACGGCTTGATATTATTTATTTATTGACTATGTAAGTTTCTTAAATTAAAAATTCTTCTATTCTTATCTTAAGTAACCTTGTTCTTAAAGTTCTCTTTTATTCAAACAGGAAGAACGCCGAACTTATCTTATCAGACTTTTCAAACTGTTTTAAATTGTTGACTTGTATTGATGAGAGTTTAATGAGTGATTTTTTTCCTATTGATATTATGACTACCGCTAAAATATGTTTCATAAATTTTCACTATTCTAGAAATTAAATCTTTCTTAATGCCGTTGTAAGAAAAATATAAAGAAAATTTCGCCAAAAGATAAATGTAATTGCTTGATGTGAATTTTCAGTGGATGGAATGTTCTGTCGATCGTTGCAATCGTTAGCGCAACAGAAGCAGCAACTCGGTCCCGGCGTAGTTAATCAAGTCGGTGTTAAAGAATTAATGCCAGTGCCGAGTCCCCAGCAAATATCGTATCTTAATACGTTCGAGGGTCAAGAGCTTACAATACAAAAGCAACCAAACACTAGTTTAAAGGATGGAAGTTTACCTGCGTAAGTGCTGTATCTCTGAAAAGTATCACGATTTTTTAATTGTTTCAAAAAAAAATATATCAATTGAAAAGGCAAATTAAATAGTTTAGCGAGCGATATCATGAAAAGAATGTATTTCAACTTTATTATTATTTAATGATTTCGTATCGCACCGAATGATGAAAATTTTCCCTTGCAGACATACTCAAGGCAATAACAACCCAGCGATGGGTAACCAGATGCTGACCGGCAATCTGGACACGAGCAGTTGCGCAGGAGGCACGGGGGCACCAAGCAATAATCAATTCGGCGCTGTCAGATCCGAGGGCGCGAGTCCGTCGATCGAAAGCGCCAATCGAAGTGGTTTTGTCTCGATGCACAGTCCTCACACGCCGCACACGCCTGGTAGCGTGGCGCCCCACACTCCCGTCGATGCGGGCAAGCAGTCGGGCAACAAGTCTCAGAGCGCTCAGAGCAGTCCGGCCTCGCACAATGCCAGTCTCACGGACATGGGCATGGGTCCGCCCCGTACGATTCCTGCCTCACCCAACACAAAATCCGAAACCTCGCCGTCCTCCAAGGATCTGCAACAGCATCAGCAGGCACAACAACAACAACATCAGCAGCAGCAGCAGCAGCAGCAGCAGCAGCAGCAGCAGCAGCAGCAGCAACAACAGCAGCAGCAGCAACAACAACAGTCCCAGCAAGCGTCGGGCATGCCGGGAATGATGCCTGGACAGCCAAGTAACATTCCCGGAGGCATGATGACGTCGATGGTAGTTGGTGGTCCGGGTGTCAACGTTCCGTTCGGCTGTGGTGGTGGCAGACCCATGACGAACGTCAGTCAGCCCAACGAGAACATACCCCTAAACCCCAACAACATAGGCAACCGGCTCGGCGGCCTCGGTGGTCCCATGTCCGTCAACAGCTTCGACCCGATCACTTCGCTAGCGCAAATGAGCCAGCAGCTGACGAACACGGCGACGAGCAACACTCTCGGCAACGACGGCTCGCCGATGCACACGCCTGGCGCTGTCCAGCCGGGCATGATGCCCTTCAACAACCCGCACGGCATGCACATGATGCAGCCAATGCCGCCACAGCAGCAGGGGCCTCCGGGTCCTCAGCAGCAGGTAAACGAGATGAACGGCGGCTGTCACATGCCTGGTGCCTCTGGCATCCCGACGAGCGAGCCTGCCGACGTGTCGGGCCTGTGCATAGGCCTCGGTGGGCCCGCCAGCAGTTACAGTCCCAATCCACACGCTGGCAGTCCCGGGATGCCGAACAAAATCGGCCAGCACAATCATCCCATGATGTCGCAGGGAATGATGAGCGGCGGAGGGCCCCAGGTGCCCGGCTGCAATCCCAACGTCAACCAGGGCATCAATCAGCAGGGTGGCTTCTCCTCGGTGCGAATGCCAGGCCAGCAACTTCCGCACCACCAGCCGCCTCACCACCAGCACGTCCACGGCTCGAGTCCGTATAACGGTGCCAACGTACAGGTGAAGCCGAGCGCGCCGAACACGATCCAGTACTTACCGGCGAGGCCGAACGTCGGCCACGCGCCCCGTGGTCCGCCCAGCCTCGAATTCCTGCAGCGCTTCGCGAACCCCATGCCCGGCATGGATGCCAAGATGAACTCGCCCTCCGTCAATCTGCTGCCCGGCCAAATGGGCCCAGGAGGCTACCAGCACAGTATGAACAGTACAGGCGGTCCACCCAGCAATGCGGGCTACCAGCACAGTATGAACAGTACAGGTGTTCCACCGAGCAATGCAGGTGGTTTCCAAGGTCCTTGCCCGTTCCCTGGTGGAGCAAGCAGCCGGGAAAGTTATAAACCTTTTATTGGTTCGTATGAGAATTTTTTTTTTTTAATTTTAAAGACTAGTATAACAGCATGAATAATTTTTGAAGCCAAAATATAAAAAAAAAAAAAAAAAAAAAAAAAAAAAAAAAAAAAAAAAAAAAAAAAAAAAAAAAAAAAAAAAAAAAAAAAAAAAAAAAAAAACCAATTGTTTCATCTCTTTGTCAAACGACATGCAAATAAAATAATATGAGCAGAATAACGATACTAATAATGAAAGTAAGCAAAGCTTGCCTAAGTGAACTAGCGGTATTTATGAATGACACAGTACATCTGATAGATGATACGTTTCATCAATTAATATAACAGAACCTATGCGTGCTTCATCACTCTGATTGCCATTTTGCACGGAACAAAGATGCTTTACCTAATAACCGAAAAGGAATGCATAGCACACGTGTAGATGTGATGCCTATATTCCTAATATTACATGCCTGGTTCTCGGCGCACGGAACAATGCATATCCAATGATCCGATCTTATTGGCGAATTGTCAGTTGCATTTGTTATTGAGCTCATTGGTGCATTGGATTACGTGTGCGCCGGTCCGGATAGCCTTCTCAATTTAATAAATCCAGTACAAGCCGGTCGTTGAGCCGCGCTCGTCAATGCAGGGTGCTGTTATTAGCGTGACTTTTGCAAGTAACGCACTCGCGCCGTGTATACATGTATGCACATCTAACTGCTCATTGTGTCTCAAAGATCATTTTACTTCTCTTTACGCGGGTCCTGAAACAAAATAATTAAAACTTGACATTCCCTCGCCTCTGTTTCCAGGTCAGCAAAGCCAAATGGGCCAACAAAACGTGTACGGTGGTCCAATGGGACCTGGGCAGAAGCAGCCTGGTGCCATGGGCCTGCCGCCGCCCGACGCGTCGCAGCCGCTTCCGCCGAGCATGGGAGGAGCTGGTGCGGGCGCGAACTTCAAAAACAGTCCCTTCATGGGTGGTGGCCCGAGCATGTCCGACCCTAACTACGCTCAGCAGTACCACAACTTCCAGCAGCAGCTCTACGCGACGGGCACGAGAGGGAGCGGGCCCCAGGGCCACCCGGCCATGCTGCACAACCAGCCCAACGCGCATCAGCAGTTCTTCATGCCTAAGTAGGTCAACAGCGTTGGCCGATAAGGGACTCCAAACCTAAGCGGAAGGCCTTTCCTCTCGAGGAGAAGGGAAGGAAAATCCGAAAGAAAAGGTCTGGCTTTCGTGTGCGAGCGCGCCGCCCCCCCTCCCCCTGCCTCCTCGAGCTCAGGAGGCCGCGCGAGAGCAACGTGTCGAAATAAGTCGAGGCTTGTTTTTCCCCCCTTCCTTCCCGCATTGTTTGCATACTTTTTTCTACGAGCCATTTCTCACGAGGCGTTTTTACGTGCTTATGGCGACGTGACGGTTTGTACTTGATTCGCGTTAATCACGTCGGCAGAGCTTAAATTATGAACAAATAGAGGTGCTTCCTTGATGAACGACTTGAAAGAAGAATGTTTCTTTTTTCTCCGTCGCGAATTTCAATCAACAGATACTCTTAAATTAAACAAGAGGAAGAGAATCGGAGCATATGCGCTGACACTGCGATTTGCGTGAAAGTTAGGTGGATAGTTTGAAAGCGAGAGTAGTGTGTATTTGTATGAGTGTGAGAGTTAAAGAGAAAAAAAAAAATTGTAAATTCAAAGTTACTGTACCGAATACGACGACGCACCTGTACATATATTAATCGTAGACTAAGGCAAAATTTGGGCTTTCGCAATGTCCCTCGACGCATATATAAACAAGGAAAAAATTCACGGCTTACGTGACTGTTACGTAACGCTGACCATACAGAGCTCCGCGCGACCGTCGCCGATCCACACTTTGTACTCTGGTCGCCACTTCCCGGGCCCGGGACACCCCCCGCCGACCGGGAATTCCGGGCAGGACGTGCACTCAGACCTGCTTTAACTTGATTTTTTTTTTTTTTTTTTTTTTTTTTATTTTACCGCGTGTAATAATTGCGTACGCCATCATGAAAAAGTCGTCGACTGCGAATCTCGCGAATTGTAAAAGTAACACCGCGACTTAGCCTCGACGAAAGAAAATGCCATCAAACCATTTTGATGATAAAATACTTAATGAGAGAGATGAAAAGCTCAAAACCGACGAATGTACATATATACGATATATACATATTATATATATTATATATACATAAACATGTGTACCCAAACGACATAAGTCCTTAACGATATCGTCCACCCTTTCCTCTCCTTTCCACTCCATACTCCGTTTGAGATAGAAAGCAAAGTCTACTTCCCCTCTCATGACCAACTCTGTGCATAATCATTAGAATCTGTTACAAAATAAAACCCTTCCTTTTCACTCGATTGAACAGAAAAAAAAAAAAAAAGACTCGCACACAGATCAACGCAAACACACCTCATTCATTGTAGTGTGTAACAATATTATATATAAGAACAATTACGTTGTTGACGAATGATTTTTATTATAAATGAAAAATAAAATAAAGATATTTACAAGAAAAAAAAAGTCTGTATTATATTTAACTAGTACAAGAATCGTCACTTTTTTCTACACAAATGCTTACTGATACATTTCTTTCATTTTCGTCTAATCAATTGAAATTGCTTATAAATTGTCTAATTATGCTGAAACTGTAAAAACTGATTATTTACAGTAGTTTAACAATAGCGTGATCCTATCGGGAACATGTTTTTCTTTTATTATTAAAGAAGCATATTGAAGACAATTCATTTCATACATACTGCTTGAAGAAAAACAAATGATCTCTTTGCTTTTTATCAAGTTGATAATGTACTAAACACTAGTTTTCTTGGAACGACAAGAAACTGAGAAATCGGAATTTTCTCAACACATGACAATTTATTCTATAAACGTTTTATAGCTGGCATTGCTTGTAGGATTACGGTTGGGCGATTGTTTCTGTTACTATGAAGAATCCTTACTTTTGGCAAGCCTCCGTACGTTAGCCATTCTTCTCTGAGTTCCCGTTTCAGCTGAAAAATCGTTTTCCTTCACATTTGAAGTTACAGAATTCAAAAGAAATTTACGGCAAGAATTACCTCGACTTGTTCTCTTCCAGAGAAGCATTGCCATTTGTGCTGCAAAAATAAAAAGTACATAAGTATTGCGTGAAACTTTCACTGATAGTATTAACAAAAAATAACTGTCTAGGTGCATACTTCTTTTTGACAACTGCCAAGTCATCCCACTCGCTTAAATCATACTTTGATAAATCTCCATCATCGTCATCATCATCATCATCATCATCATCATTATCATCATCATCATCCTTATCGTCCTTCTCTTCTTCCTCCTCTTCCCTCTAAAGTAAATGAAAATCCACACAAAATCATACAAAAGTTCATATGATCGCGTATAGCCAACAGAGATAAGGAAGTCACCTCATCTTTTACTTCATCATCGTCATCCTTCTCCACCTCATCTTCCTCCTCTTTGTCAGAGTCGTTTTTCTTATTTGAATTTTTAGATCTACTACGTGGCGGACTGCTGTACCTCGACGAGTCCTTTGAGTCATCGTCGCTGCGGCTTTCGATTCTCCGCTTCTTCTTTCGCCTACCAAACTCGTCGTACTCGTCATCGTCGTCCTCCCTGCGCTCCTTATATTCGACAACGCCCCTGTCGTTGTATCCACCTCCATAGCCAGTTCTCTCTTCAACGTCCCCGAATTTCGGAGCATTGCACATGTTACACTGCTGCCTGCGCGCCCAGTTGACGTTGCCGCATTTATTGCATTGCCAATCGTCTGCACTGTAATTTTACATTCAATTTAATAAACACATCAAATCAAATACAAAAAAAATGTCCAATTTGTATTTCAACAACTCCAATAAAACTTTATTAGAGTGCATAATAATTAATGGCGATTTCTCATGAATAGGGAGTGAAACAAGAATTTATTATACATTGAAGTGAGAAAGTAATGTCAGATGGGCGGACGATGAATAATTTACCTGAATAAACCTCTGCTTTTTTCTGCGGCAGCTTTGCCAATCTCCTGTCCTAGTTTCTTCTTTTTTGGACATTCTCCCCGGTCTGAGAAGCACGAATGCACACGATTTGTTTATTAGGTATTTCTTGTAATCTTTCGTTGTTTTTTTCTTTCTATCATCACCATCTCAATAAGTAATCAATAATTTTACCTTTACCACAGCGATTGCAAGAGTTGCGTTTGGCAAAGTTCACATTGCTGCATCTGCAACACACACACAAGTCATTCTGTTAAAGACCTATTGGAGATGCAAATGTACGACATGGGAGCTACAGATTAGAGCAAAAAAATATGAATGGATTAATAGTAAAAGTAAGAATAGCACATGAAGCTACAAGCGCGTTATTACCCTCTGTTGCCGTGTATATGTGTGTATACTTATACAACAGGGTGAGAGAGAGGGTAAGCCTATTATAAAAGAGCACCTGTAACAGAGACTTTTTATACTATATTTTGGAGCATAATAGCGCCAATTTCTTCTACTGTGCATCATAAATAATAATTATATAAATAAATATTACAAAAAAAGACAAATGTTCTGCATTAAAGGAAGCAGTATATCATCAATATATATATTCCCAATAGTGAATGGGCTCATCATCAGAGCAAAGAAGCAAAGGCTAACAAATCGACGAGGCGATCCTTTAGAACACCTGCATATTATGCTTCCGTATGACCTTACAGTCCTTACACTAGCTGTAATAAACTACACACCACCTCTGTCTCTATCTTTCTCTCCGTCGCAGTGCGCAAAATTAATAATTCCGGCATACGAGTAACTTCTGGCTCCAGCCTCCATACCCTGACCCCTATAGAAAGCTAATTACATATGTTGTACACACATGCATGCTCACATAAGCGTATTAACTAGCGAATTTTTGTCTCCGAATACAAACACACGATTCCGAAACCCAAATATTTGTATATTACAGAACAGGGAGGAAAATGGAAAATCTAAGATAGAGTATAACCACACACTGCAGCATGAATTTCGTGAGAGGAAAAAAGTACCATACTATCATTGGGTTTATAATACAAAGAAGGATAAAAACGTACTCGGTGTCGGAGCAGACCCAGTCGCCGTAGCTACCCGAGCCCGAGCGCTGTTGGCTGCCCTCCTCGTCCCCGGGCTTGCTCCCGGCGTCCTCCTCGCCGGACAGCCTCTTGGCCTGCTTCTTGTCAACTTTGTCCGACATGTCTCCTGATTCTTCCTTCTCCTCTCTGTGTGTAACACTCCGTACGGATTTTCGGAGTCGTTGTATACTGATGCAAGTATTCCTCTTCCTCGGTTCAGCTAATGTGGCCAGGCCAGAAGCCAGAACAATAATAGCGGTCGCACAGCGGGTACACCACCTTTGAACGTATATATAATATAATGCACACTAATATATAAAAACGCACGAGAGAAGGAAAAGAATAATAAAGAGAGAGTTAGAAGTCAGAAGCCGCGTCGTCGCTTTTTATTATACTGACTCTGTCTTTCTTCCGTAATTACACCGATGCGTGTACCATATACACGCAGCCAGCTAGGCCAGCAGCAGAAGTTTGTTTTCTTTTTTATACTTGGCGAGCAAAGCACGGCATGTCATGCTTTGTTGCCTGCCACGGCGTTGTCACTTATCGGCGTTATATACTTATGTTGTCTGTATATGAAATACTTACAATTTATTCACTCAATTTTCCATTCGACTGAGTAGGTAGTAGGAAAGTATATGTCCTTTCGTTTTCTCTTTTTTTTTCTGGCTCCAGATTTTTCTAGTACCCTTGGTTAATTGTCACCTCTCTCTCAACACTTCTATATTCAGGACCAGATAGCGACTAAATAGAAAAAAGGGGGTACGAATTTCGTACTACGAAATCCATAAAACCATCGATCAGTGCATTGCCCTCCTAAGTAAGAAGTACAGAAATAAAATCGTGAAATTCAGACTATTTATGCAATTAATTTTTTATTATTAATCCAATATACTTACTCTTCGGGCTTGGGAATACCCAAGTTGTTGGGATCCCTGGGGTCACGGGTGAGAGACTCCGTGCATGCGAGGAGACACAGTACAGGAGAATTCGCACTGTCGCATATTTTGGAGTCTGAGATGGCGAGCCATGATTGGCGGGTGCGAAGCGCGAGTAAGTACCACAATAAAAATCGAATGTGCGCGATACTAAGGGTGCGTATACATGGAGTCTTGAACTTTCAGGATCTGCCGTAAGCCCGTGTGAGTGCGAGCGAGAAGCAAGAATGTATGTTCT
>JAPYYV010009327.1:0-15430 GCA_030522625.1 Copidosoma aretas | reverse complement strand
CAGAGAAATAGTGGAAAGATGAGAAATAACGGCGAAGTTCGATGACCGATCATGAGACCAAGGGAGGAACTTGGTCGGTACTATACGCATCAAGGTGAAACTCGGAATATTGAGGTATTAAAGTAGCCTCAAGGGACGACGGGAGAGAGAGAAACACGTCCTGGTCAGGCATCAGACTTATGAGCGAAGAGAATTTTCACTCATAGATCTTCAGCCCAGCCGCGCCGATAGTTGCAGGGCCGATAGCGACTTCTATGGATGAACTGGCCCAGGTGTTGGCCCCCCCGGAAGAGACTCGCCGGTGACCCATTCACCAGGACGATAAGCTTCTGGCTTCCCTGACGGAATTGGCTTAGCGCCTACTGCCAGCGGGAACCCACCGACCTGGCGTCAGGGTGCGTCGACGACCTCCCCAAGGAGGGATTGCCCCCCAGGTCCAGGCATCATCAGGAGTAATTGCAGTCGTTCCGCTAGAATCGGGGAGAATGTGCTTTCGGCGCCACGTGTACTTTTCCCACCGAAAAAGTCCGAGAATCGAAATTCCCGAAAATTTTTCGACGAGAATCGAACCCGTTTTTGCCTCGAGCCTGTCAGGCTAGGAAGCAGCACGCTAACCACTAAGCCATTGAGGACTCTACACACACACACACACACATATTTATATGATTGCGATGTTATACTTATATAAATGTCAGCCGCGTGATTGCTCTGTCGGTAGCACGTCTGCCTACAGATCTTGATGGTCGGGGTTCGATTCCCACCTTGGGCAAAAACTTTTCAATCAAAGAAAAGTTTTTTCCTAGGTGGGAATTGAATCTCTCCTAACCCACTGTTCGTTCTACCGATTAATAAGTACCGATTAAATAAACTACTGAATATATGCCCGAATGGCGTAATACAACAATGGTTGTCAAAACGCCATGTCTGAGCCTTAGGGCGATGATGAATAAAAAAAAAAAAAAAAAAAAAAAAAAACTTATATAAGGCTGATTTCACCGTAAGTTGCTCAAAACGACTTAAAAAATGGCTTTCAAAAAAATGTTAGTCGAAAAAATCTTTTTTCATAGCGTTTCTACTTTAAATGCTACTTGCAACAAGTATCTAAATCGATTGTACCACAAATTTATGTGGTCAAAATATATGCAGCATTTTGTAAAAGTGAAATTTCGTCAATTTAAAAAAAAAAACACGTATACTTCTTGCACGTGTAGGTGAGCTGCTTGAATAGTTAGAGTGTTCATATTAAGCTTGGATCAAGCTCTATCAAACGAAACAAAAATTTGTTTGATTTACTGCTATCGATGTAAATTTACAGCGTTTTAAAGAAGAGCATAAAAAATGGCTAAAAATGAGATTTCGTTAATTTTTGTCGGAAATTCGTGATTAATCTTTAAATCGCTATAACTTTTGATTGGGAGCACGAAATTCAAAAAACATTTTTTTTTTCCTATAGGGCTTCACTTTGGATTTCATTTAAGCCGAAGTAAGATCATCCAACATAGTTATGCCACTCATGCAACTAGCATCGAGAGTGATATTGATAATAATCGATATATCTCATGAAAAAAGGCTATTTCGGTCAAAAGCCGAGATACATGTCTAATATTATTGCCCAACAATGCTGTAAAAAAAATTTGGTTAAGATCCGTTGCCACAAATTGAAAAAATAACGGAGTTTGACTTTAGGGTGGACGAAAAAGACATTTCGACTTTCTCGCGGCTCGGAGATGTAACATTTGCTTTTTTCCGTACACAAGGTAGAAGATTCCAACGCGTTCTAGAAAAATATCTCTATTACATACCTTGAAATGATCCACAAGTCGTGTGCCATTGCGGACGGGAAAGGACTCATACTTTTACGCTCGCACGATTCGGAAGTTCGAGTCCTCACTCCTCGCTGGCGCGAGAGTTTTGTACGCGGACTGAAACAGCCCTGCCGATTGTTTACTCATACAGTGCAGTTTATAAATCCACCGTTACATAGCTCCATTAAATCATGTAAGACTGGTTGTCCAGCCCTACAATGCGATGCACTACTTTTCGACTGTACTTTGGGGCCAAAATGTATGCAGACTTTTCGGATTGTTGACAATGGAATTTGGTGTTGATTATGGGGTCGATAGATTGAGGAAAGCCTAAAGTTTATGATGTGTAGTCGCACTTAGGATATATGAGCACTACGCTCGCACAGCGTGAGTCAAAAGGTGAAAAACCGAAAAGCGATACAAAATACTTTGCGTGTTGTTTTTGACGATTGGAGCAGAAAGAGCGTAATTTTTTACATAGAAATTGACCTTCACATTTTTACATTTTATCCCAGTACGCACGTAAGAGCCGGGGCCATCGCCTGATCAACTTACGACGGAATCCGTCATAAGTATACGTAATCACAGGGTTACATTTAAGAGACACGGGAGCCAAATATGTGGCAAGTTTCTGCCGCATGTCGCTTGAATGTAATAAATTAATACTTTAGAGAGTGCACGTGAGAGGTGTTGTTTCGTTGTTTGCAACAATTGTGCAAAAAGTATTTTATAGAAATTTTTAATAATTTATTACTGTAATTGCTACTTATTTGTTACATCTAATTCATACATTTTTAGGCACGACTGCTTCACAGGAGTTGCCTTATATTTTCACTACAGCGAAAAGTGTAACCATCTATAAAATGACTATTTGGTACATGAAACATTTTGATCCTAATATGAGTGTGATCCGAAGTGGTCCTATGGTGTATGTAATCAACCCTGTGTGTACGTTATCAAGTTTCCAGACTAACTCAAGTAATTTTCATCTGATTGATCTAAAATTTGGTAGATATCTTCGTCTTCACCATAGAACGTGATGGTTTAAAATCGGAGAAGTTTCGTCAAAGGGAAAAAAATTCCCAGCACTTTTACTATAGATAAAAGGAGTATAAGGAAGTAAATGTCATAGCTAACGTTGTACTTAACACTGTTGTAAATTTGGTACAAAATTGGTTCAACTTTTTTATCATTCCTTTATTTTTTACTCATACTATAACAAAAGATATAAGTAGGAAGTCTTCTGTCAATATAATATAGGTACGTAAAAAAAGTGTTATTTTATTACACAACGATTGCATTTTATATGGGTGACACACATGTGAACAAACCATGTGAGAAATAGTACATTGTAAGTATGTACGCCAAGGGCGACAAAATAAAGAATTGAGTATTTTTTACTTCCACCCGTGGTATGCATTATACGATTTTATGTGCCACGTTGAATGAATCCCACGTTTAATCAGAGCAAAGAAACTTAAGTCATAAACATTTGTGTTGCAGAAAATTTGTTGAGGAAAACATTAATTTTTACTTATCGAACGATGAAAGTAGATAGCCACACCGCAAATACTAGAAGATGAGTTGTCAAATCAAAGTGGCGCTTTTGTAAAAGTAATTTGTGCGTAGTATTCTTTTTTTTTTTTTTTTTTTGGTTAAAAAATTTTTTTTTTTTTTTTTTTTTTTTTTCGTTTCAACTTCCAATACATGGTGCAAACGACTTCTCAATACTGTACAATGTAAAATATAAATTTATCTAGCTAGCAACTTTGGGTACTGCTGAGCGCATATACTTTGTTTCTGTCTTGCATTTATGCTTTTATATCGTAATGCAACAATAATAATTAGATAAATCTGCGAAAAGATCTGAATCAAAAACATTCCTTTATTTCAACTAGATAGACACAGCTAAAAATCATATAGGCTTGAAAGTAACTTCAATTACTTTAACTGCAAATATGTACCTATATTGAAACAAAAATTTCATCAAGGTCTAATATATGTATATATTTTAATTGATACACTTGATACATGCATATAAGATTATGCGCTTTAGTGTATAATACGATATAACACTTTTTTAAGTAATACAAACGTTAGTTTTCAGTACATTGAAGGATATGCAAATATACGGCGATTTATCAGAGATATTTTTTTTAATTTTGTTCAAAAATAATATCTCCACAAATGTGACAAAAACGTGATAACACAAGTGTTTTTTATCTCCACAAAACACTAAATTGATGCAACAATTGGAATTTAAATTATTTTAGTATTTTGTGTTTGCAGTCGAGTTTTCTGCGGCAGTTAAATAAAGCAGTCGATGTATTATTGTATTTATTGATATCGTTTATTTCTCAATAAATTCATAAAAATATTGGATGAAAGATATGATTTTTCTTACATCTTACAATTATTAAAGAATAACGATCAACTTTCATTCTTGTTGTAAACTTGTAATGTTGAATTCTTACCGTACAACTCGAAAAAACACTTTTAAGAAATAAATCATAAAAAATAAAAATAAAAAGTGCTTAGTATTATTATTATTGTGTAACATTAGTTTTAAAAATTTGTCTTTTGAAATTCCAACACACGTAAGTTTTCATGGATTTGTTGCTGATTAATTTTGAACAAAACAATTAGCGCTTGAGGTCGAGTTGATATTAAAAAACTCGCAACTTTTTAAAATAAATAATAAGACGCACACACACTTGTTAATAACATGTAAGTATCAGGATTGAACGATTGCAAAGAGCAATTAACGATCGTACAATCAAATATAATAGTGATAGGTTCGTATAGGTAAGAAAATGGTACAAGTGCCCACGTGCATCAATGCAAATGTGGAGAAAAATCGCAGTGAAATGTTTCTTTCAATTTGGTGCGAGTCATTAACTTTTTCTTTTTTTTTTCTAAAAATTTTATAGTATTTCTAGAAGAAAGTTATCTAATATATTTAACAAATAAAAACAGCCCATAGGTATATAAAGGGAAAAATACTTGAGGAGAAAAAAGCAAAGAACGTGTTGTACTTGTACTTATGAGTAAGTTTTCAGTTATTGATATGCAAGTGAAACAGTGTTCTTATATTGATGTGTACGCACGTTTTCTCTTTGTTTTTCATAAAAAGTGAAACTAGAAAACGTTTTTCTGTATATAACTTTTTTTTCCAGTGACATGGCTTTATAAAAAAACCTGGACAGATCCTACAATGTATAACCTTTTTTTTCAACTTTCCCAAATGGACTAATTTCTCATCGTTTGTAAAAAAAGTCAATTTTTGTTGTTTCTCTTTACTTATTCTAAAGATGAAGCTTTTCTACAATTGCAAGTACAGATAACGTTTTTTTTTTTTTTTTTTTTTTTCAAAGACTTGCATTTGGGATATATTTGAAATTCCAACTATATTTGAACTGCTTGCACTATTAACTAATTATTATTGCTTGGACAAATTCGTTAAAACTTTTTTTTGCAACGACTTTCAAGATGTTTTGATTGTGTTTAATCTTGGAAAGCAAACATTTAAATAGAAATTATTATCAAGGGCTTATCTTTTAAGTTTAGAGACAACTTCAGATGTCTTAATAGATCTTTAAAAATTGATTTCGACACTTCTACGTCATAAGGTTATTACTTTCAATCAATTTATGATTCAATTTAATAAATTGCTGTAGTGTGTCACAAACGCAGCTCTCGAGGAATTCATTTCAAATTGAATAACATGAGCTGCTTATGCTTACACGCGTGAATGAATTGAAACACTTTCAAACACGACTATAAGTGCACAAACAGAATTTTTTTCACACGAGTATAATTGCATTTTTAACAAATGCATACGGTCGGCATCCGTGTAATGGAACAGTTTTTGACTTTCTTACATATAGTTTCTCGTTGAAATACACACTTAACTCATTTTCGCAGCCTTACCTCTTAGGAGCACAAATCAATGGTGACATTTATTCTCAAAATTTCATCAGCTGTATTCTTCTAACAACTCAATTATATGAATATTATTTCATAAATTACATGTCACCGACACGCTCGTGTATTATATATAAACAGAAAAAAATACGGTTCGCATGGCAATGAAAAAATCGGCAAAGTTGAGAATAGCTACATTGTGTCGCGTTATTTTCATTAATCAACTTTATTGACTAGAAACGAATTAGTTAAGACTAACGAACAAATAGGTAATAAGTAACAATTATTTTATATAAATATCTTTTGTTATCATAACAAAACATGTTTACTATGTATATGTACTATATGTATGTGTGTACATATATATGTGTATTCGAATGTATATATTGTAATGGTCATATTTATTGATATCGACAGAACCAGCAACCATTTTTTTTCTTCTTAACTTTATTCGCAGTTTTAATAAAATCTAAAATTCAAACACGTTCAACACAATTTATAAATAGTGTACTTATATATTAATATCCATACAACAATAAATGCCGGCATAATCGCTAAGTAGGATGGTACGCATCGCAGTTACGGTCGTTGCAGTTTCATTGCTCCTTTTTCTTTTTTCACAAGTGATTGTAAACAATAAATTCATTCAAAAGCTTCAGCAAAGCTAATATCTCACTAAATTGGCAAGTATTTGAGTATATCGTACATAGTTTTCTGTTTGTGTGCGTTTACGTTACTCGCGAGACTAAAATCTACATAAAAATAACTACAATATTTAAAAATTGATATACACTTTACTTTTATCTCTAATAAAACAAACAACAAAAAATTCGCGTTTTGCCATAAGGCACTGCAAATTTAACTGTTTGTGGAATGCTTCTACATAACATATATGTACATACAAATAAGAAAATAATATAATTGTAAGTACCCGACGGTATAAAAAGCACTGAAACTGCATTTATGAAAATGAAACTGTCTACCTTATTATTGCAACACATCTATACGTAAAGCGTCATTCAAATTCTTCCAGTTTTCAGATACCAACATGTACTTTCAAATTTGCTTTAGATATACGACTTGTTTACCATTTATATTAATAATGTATTATAATATAGTATACATCATAATAGTAGCTCAGAACAGCGGTTTCTCCAGCTCAATCTCGCTACGACTTTCGTAATTCACTCCTTTCCCTTAATTTTTATCTAATTTTTTTTTTTTTTTTTCAAGGACGTATCATCATTCACCCCCACACGCCTATCTAATACCGGCACACTTTCACCGCTAAGTCACGCACACCGAATTTCCGCTAGCGTGCAGCCTGCAGTTATGTCAGCTGACTAGATATACAACGTACCGTATTTATTTTTTATCTTATAACTGTATCATTATCATTATTGTTGCAATTAGTTTTTTTTTTTTTTTTATGATTATGGCAATTATTATTTGTTGTGTTGTTTGTTCATTTTTTTATTATGTTGCTCTCTCGTTAACCACACATACATACATACATACATACATACGCATGTATATTATATGTGTATAATTATGTTATGGATTAAGCCGTGCTTATAGGGTACGCGTTCGCGCCTCAACATGTATAAGTATAATTATACACACGACGCGGTGCAACAAACAACGCAAACAACGTAACGCGGTCAGTCTTGGCTCATAACAGCTCTACAAAGTCCGCAATTTTTCATATCATATTGTATTTCTGTTATTGTTTTTTTTTTTTTTTTTTTTTCACATACCACTCCTTAATGTCCTTGACCCCGCGGTTCTTGCCGTTCTTACCGGAGCCGTTGCCCTGACCGTTCCTGAGTCCCCCGGGGTAGGGCTGGTTAGCGCCTGCCGCGCCGCCCAGGAGCGCGGCGTTCGGGTCCTGGCAGAAGCTCTTGCCGTCGTCGATCTTGTAGTTGCGCTCCGGTCGGGTCTTGTACCTCACGTAGATGATCCCGATGATCGTCAGGAGGATCGCTATGGCCGCCGCGATGACGATCACCAGCGCAATGTTCTCCGCGCCCTCGGACATCACGCGTCCGTTGTTGTTGTTGTTGATGATGTTGTTGTTGTTGTTGTTCCTATTGGTGGTCGTCAGGTAGATGTCCGAGCCTTTGGCGCCGCCGCCGTTGATGCCGTACGTGTACGTGATCCTCGGGCTCGTCGGCAGCTCCATCATATCCGTCGTCGTGCTCGTGGTGGTTGTGTGCAGGCTCGTGCTGCTTGGACGTGGCTCGTGCGTAACGACGCTGGAATATGATGAAATCGACCGGGTATCGGATTTGTTGGGAATTCACCATGAGCATTCAACATTGCACGTTGTTGGCCAAACTTTAAACAAATTTTTTTACCTGACACGAGTACTGTGGGAAGTTGAAGTATCGCTGGAGAGATTGAGCTGCGCGGACGTGGTCGTGTGGAAGAGGTCCCGGGCGGGGCTGCTTGGAAGCATGGATGTGCTGGTCGAGATGCTCGTCGTTTCCCGGCCGGCCGAGGGGTGCTGCTGGGTCGTGAAGCTGACCGACGACGAGCTAGAGTCTGTTTTTGTTATAAATAACAAAAAGAAAAACAAAAAACACTCGTCAGAATACTATGATGACTCGTTCGATTGCGCAAAACGGAGCTGAATTTTTGGGCAAAACTCACGGGTAGTGGACGAGGTGACGATGATTTCATCGGTGGTGGAGTCGCCTGAGCCCTCCTCGTTGCACTCCTCCTCGTCGTCGCAGGCGATGTTCTTCTCGTGCAGATTGGTGCTCGGGATCTTGGGCTTGGTTATCGTAACGGGCGACTTGGTGGGCGGCACGTAGACGGGCGTGATCAGATCATCTGCAGTTATTCAAAAGGGGATAGTGTTATGTATTGTGGATAGTTTTTTCCTCGAAATGACACGGGTTTGTCTGTTTGTTTGGTATCTCAAAATCTTCGAAACACCCACGAGCGTAAAATGTTGTTCATTGACATGCAGATCGGATTACTTTCCGAATTCAATGTTTTTCAACCCCCGCTCCCCCGAATCGTTTCTCCGTAACCCGAGAGCTGAGATTTGTGAAACGGAACCGCGTCTCAGACAGTAAATACTCATTTTGTTTAGTGACTATATATATATAATAATAAAACTCTACTTTATATCGGTCTTTTGTATTAAAAAATTAATGCACAGTACGAGATTATAAAAACGAAACTTTTTGAACGGTGAGGGAAAAAAAATTGTATTAAAAATTCCGTGTCTTTTAAATTGATTCTCACTGCAAGCTGTGAACTAATTTGAAGTTTCGAAAATCGTAGGCTGAAAACCTATAGTTTCGGGCTACAGAGGAGCGACTGAAACATTTAAAAATGCAGACAAAAAGACGAACGCAAGATAATTGTGTTGTTGTTGTTGTTGTTGTTGTTGTTGGTGTTGTTGCTGCGTGTTGTTGTTGTTGAGACGAAGACTTCCGAAATTTACTTACACTTACCGGAACCATTTTCGTAAATAGGGGTGCACTCCTCGTCCTCGTCGTCCCCGGCGCAACCGCTGCCGGCTCCGGAGAATATCAGATCGTCGGCCACCCCCGGAAAGCCGGATGCCGGTGTCTGGACGTAGGATGGGTGGTTATTTATAATATTTGTCGGGCAGAAAATTTATGCGAATACAACCACGTACCTGCTGCATCCTCTGGAGCGGCGCGGCCCGATCGACGAGACTTCCGACCGGCAGGAGGTGGACGTCGCCTTTGACCGTTACGTGACTGTCCTTTGTGGCTGCTAGTTCGAAGATCCGCGCCTCGTTGACCACCAGGCCGGACATTATCCCCAAAAAGGGTTTGTCAATCTTGTTCTTGCCTCGGTTCCACCTTCCGCCCACTTGGATCGTCGACTGGCTGTTGAAGACTATGTGCTGGTTACCTTGAATCATTCCAATGGACGATTTTTGTCTTATTGCTCTTTGGAATGCAAAACCATAGTGTTGACAGCAACAGTGAAGAGAGATGAAACCTTGTCGTTTGAAAATTATTCGATCACTCGATTTTTTGTCCATTTTTCACGAAATTAATATTTATAATTAACTACAAGAGACTCGCGTTTAAAATGCGCTCTCGCGCAGCAAGAAACTTCAGTCCCGCGAGTAAACTTTGAGAAATCGTAAGTTACGGCTCGAAAACGAAAAAAAAGGCGAGCCGAGCGAAAGAGGTCGGCGGCGCTCTAAATTACCTCGTCGAGAAAAAAAATGACTTTACCTGGCCGCTCTACCAGGCACCCAGGAGAAACTAGCTGGTCTCGTTTTCTCTTTGCTTTTCGAGCTCGTGATTTTCCCCCGTTTTAGAAAGGATTTCTTTTGTCCCTCTTTGTAATGCACGTTGCGATGACAATATTGTGATCGATATTCGTGATGGATATTGGTCCGATAAGGAGATCGGTCATGTACTCAGTAGATACATGTATATTCAGTGAACAAACTAATAATGGCATTTTTCAAGTCTAGTACTTACTGTGAAGGTGTAAAATGATAAAAAACAAAAACTATGAACGAAAAATTTGTAAAAAAACGCGCATCGTCACACCGCGATAGGGTATAGCAGCACCAAGAACGCCGGCTGCAGATACTGGTTTCATTACAAGTGTACATAGCGCCTACGAGTATCCTATGTATATAAAGTACGAGATATGACGTATATGACACCTGTGTGGCCCAAAGCGCGACACTTGTCAAGCGCGAACATAGTCAGATTACCAATGTAACATGAAGCCCCAGCTGGTCGATCGCGCGCGCTCTCAAAGTGCCTGCGGCCGTATGTAACATCTGCCCATTGGCTATACAGCTTCTTATATAGGTATAAGCACGGGCGAGCGATCTTCTCGGGGCGAGATTCTTTTTGATTTTTTTTTGTTTTTATCAACAGAGGACTGCTGCATTCCGATTTAAAGAAGACCAATAAACTGTATCACCTTACCAGGAGAGCATGCCGAGGTGCTGGCTTTTTATTATACTTGTACGTATCCGTGGTAAATGTGTACACCGTATACGTGTATCTACACGAGTACATGCATATAGTATACTTATAAAATGCTAACCGGACGAACGACCTTAATTTCCTCCCCAGTGCTCTCTTTTTCTCTGTCTTTTTTCCCTGCGATTGCACTAATAGCTGTTGCATAAAAACGCGTGATAAAGCTATGCTTATTTTTATTTCATGCATACTTTCCGAGAGAAGAAACCTTTTTCTATACTGGAAAATGCAAACGGACAGCTTTTTTAAAATTACAACCGGTTTAGAGCGATTTTTAGCTGAGAAATTTATCTAATATCTGGTCCTATATAATTTTATCATCGATCATTGACAAATTCATCCATTTATTCGTATGTATGTAAATTTGAAAATGTGGATCGAGAAATAATAACCCAAGACGATCAGCTTCGATCGCGTGTTTGCATAGTAAGAATAAAAAGAAATATATGAATAATTGTATGTAATACTCGTAGCTCATGAAAATTGCAAGTAGGCAGTGTAGTACATAGGTATATTACAACAGAGGTATGATAACGCGCTTCTTACGGTCGACTTCCTAAGCGGCATATAATCTAAATTAATAAGTAAGCTGCTAGGTCAGTATACTAGGTGTGTGTGTGTGTGTGTGTGTGTGTGTGTATGTGTGTGTGTGTTACGTGTACTTGTAGGCGTATATCCCTATTACATGCGTTATACATATATAGTATATAGAGATACAACGATAGAGGGAACAGGGGGTACAGCATATCGACGCCTCCTTCAAATACTAGCAATTTTCAAGGCATTTGAGCGAAGAGTAGCACAACTCGCTATGTTTGAACGAAGAGTAGCACAATCCGCTTCGCTTTGACGCTGAATAGCGCGACTCCTATATAATATTAAAGAATCATGGCAAGTTGAAAATCATTGTTTTTTAAATTTTCCTATCAAGAGCACTTTTGCAACCCTGGTACACTCTCGGTAGGAAAAATAGGATTCGCCATTCATGTGCATACGACCAGGGCGGTCCCAACGATCGCCCTGGAGAGATGCAAATTTGTGACGAAAACTACTATGATTGATTAAATAGTTTTTTATCGACTTCTTAACAAAGTTTGAAATCACACACTTATCGCTGGACGAGAAAAAGATTATAAAAATCGATGGAGTTGATCGATGAACGCCAATAAAACGTATAATAGGTATACAAGTAGTGAAATATTATGTTATACAATAATGCCTAAGAGTCAAGAGGAAAAAGTTACGCACTCATGCAAGACTCGAATCCGCTAACTTTGTATACTGGAATTTATCGCGACTGATTTCGATTACTCTTGATATGTATATCCAGAACGGATTCAGCTCTCAAAGATTTTTTTTACCTTTTTCATACAGTTACTTTTGCTCCCGGTCAAGATTGTCGAAAAAATTGTACAAACACTTCGGGAACAAGCGAAGAAGCCTCTGATCTTTTTTTCCACCATCAATTGAGTCTCGAGATATTTTTTTTTTAATATATCTATATAAAAAACAATCTTTATAAAGAAACCACCTTGGTAAGTTGGACTTTAGTAGACTGTAAATAACATGTGTAGTTTTTAATACGTGGTCTTGTCAATATTATTAAAACAAACTTTAATATTGTGAGATCAAAAATAATTTGTGTACCTTATTACATCGCAAATAGATGATTAACACATGCTTTTATACTTCGATTTAATTGCCAGATCTCAGCTTTGGTTCTAATCTTTATTTAATAGTACTAGTATATCAAGCGAGACACCCCCTAAAAGTCACTTAAAAATTGTTGTATGTGACTATACGCCATACCAATGGCTAATTCCAGGTTTTTCTTATGTTTTCGAGGTCGCTGAACACGAATCTAATGTTATTTTTCCTCTAGAAATTCTCAAAACATTAATTGATCATGTCGCTAATTTTCAAAGTTGCGTTGCCGGATATCACGAGTCTTAACATACCATCGCAAAAGTTGAGCGATAAAGTTTCGAATTTTGAATGACTAACTTCAATTATATTGAATCAACTTTTTATCTATCATAGAAAAAAAACAAAAAAAAAATCATGAGTGTTGGAAGTTCAGCTTGGAGTCGTATAGTGTATACAACAAAGAGAGAGAGAGAGAGAGAGAGAGACCCGGTAATTCGGAGCGCTCCGTAAAGTAGGTCAAGGTAGTCGAACGCCGAACGCTCTGTCGCTTGCTTCCTCTACAAGTGGCGCATTCGGTTAAACTGTAACAGGGAACGATGAGCGGTGCGTAAGGTAAAAGTGCCTAATCTCGCGGTGACCCTGGCACGCGCGTTGTACGAGCAGCAGCAGCAGCACTGACCCATATCACACACTTTTCGCGTGATACAGACTTCACGGGCAAAGTTGATCATATCTTTTATTTTACGGCGCAACTAAAACCGTTGGGATAATTTTAACGGTTCTTCTTAGTTATATTATACACCATATGCCCTAGCTCCTAGATAAGGGGGACGAAAAAGGGACGCCAAACTGCGGCCGAACTTTCGAGCGTAACTTTTTCATGCCCGAAGGAACTCGGTAAAACTTTGAGCGGTCCGTTGAAACTTTTTTAATAAGGTGCGCATATAAAATTAGACAAAATAGTGATAAAATAAAAAAAGAAGTTTGCGACAAAAAATGAAATTCTTTCGAGAGTTCCCGCATATACAATCGCATATAATCGGCTCGTGTGAAACAGAGATCTGTGGGCGATACCGTAAGTATATCTACTTGGTCGCGAGGATGAATAATGTCTGTAAAGCACATATTTATATTATAAGAGGTATAACTTACTTGTATACACTTTGAACGAGAAAGCGTGAGAATGCACGTAAGTACGGCAAAAGTGAACGTTATTTGCCCATGCATGTACACTTGTGCGTTGGGAACGTAGTAAATAGGAAGTTACCGATCTCCCCCTCGAAGGGGGGCTCAAATTTTTTCACACGACGATAATCCTCTGCATATTATATCGTACGTACAAGTAAAAATCGACACGCGCAACGAAACTCTGATAACAGCGCGATACAGTAATAATAATGATAAAAAAAAGCAGCTATAATGAGGGGATCTCGGGGTCGAGGGGGAGGAAGGAGGCGACGGACGAGGGGACACTTGATGTTATTTGTGCGTGGCGGACCTACAATACATTATATACGTATATATACGACGAAGAGGCCCCGATACGAGTACCATGTAAGTATTGTAGCCCGCGTCGTCGCCATCGCACTTTGTTCTCCTAGTAAGTCGGACACGAGAGCGGCACTCGTCGACGAGCGATGATTGATAGCCGCGCGCGACCTTGGCAGTGTAGGCGTACATAATATACGTTATATAACGTACAAGTTACGTATCGCGCGCCGCGCGAAAGGGGGAGAACGAGAGAGAGGGAGAGAGAGAGCCGCGGCTCGTTTGCAAGTTCGGCACTTTGGCAGCAGCATCACGATGTTTTATACATACGTATGTATACATATACAACGGACGCGCGCGCGGGGTACAAAAGTATGATGCAGCGGCGCGAAATAAGCGAGAGAGTCCCACGACGAGGGCTCCGATGGGAACGCCGGGCGGTTCACACTGCCGCGGCGCCTGGGAAAGAAACGGAGAGTGCGGCGGCTGGGTATGAGAAACACCGGTGATTCCCAAGCCACGGCGACGACGACGACTATGCACGCACTCTCCTGCATGAACGGTGATGATGATGATGATGATGATGCTGCTCCTCCTCGTCCCGCTCGGCTGCCGAATCTCACGGGGGGGGGGGGGGATACCTGCAGTGGTCCGAAAACCGCGACGACGAGCGAAGGAAAAGGACGAGAACGGCCCCCAGGACTCGAGCATCGGCGCACGCGAGTAGTATTGTAAGGCCACCTCCTCCGCGCACTTATATCCTCCGTATTTTCCCTCCTCGCTCCTTTCTTCCTTCCTTCCTTCCGTCCTTCCCGTATATATATACATATAATATGCATCAGCCCCGGCTAGCTCTCTTCCTCTCCTGTCCCTCCTCGCCCGTTCGCTCGGGACGCTCTCTCTCTCTCTCTCTCTCACATTCTGTTCCGAGGCGCGCGCGCGGTATACATGGCGACTCCTCTCCGCCTAGAGTTGGACCGATCTACTGCGACCATATGCTAGCCTGATGCTTCTAAACACTCTTCCTCGCCGCAGCTCTCTAACCCTTTCGCCCCGGACGATGATCCGCGGCCGCGGGATCTAAGCGCGCCTGGACCGCGCGAGCGTGACTTTGTTTTTGTCACCTGGTACGTACCCGATACTTTTTGCAATTTTTTTGCCATTCTCAACACACACCAGCCGATTTTTGTACCGATGCGGGTCTCCATATTTGTATGCACACGTGCACTGCTCGGCAACGGGTGTGTCATGTGTATATGTACTTATGTGCGTACAGGGACGGAGGAACGCGATTAGAAACCCGGCGAGGGAATAATATACCGATCTCACTCTCTCTCTCTCTCTCTCTCTCTCTCTCTCTCTCTGCACACGAGCGCATGCATGCACGCCGATTTTCCGGCGCGGGCGATCGGCAGAGCTGCTTAGAAGCGTTCGCCGAGCAGCCGGAGAATAGGAAAGGAGAGAACGCTTCGTCCGTTCTATACAATACTTGCCCGTACCCTATAGCTCTTAATATGTATATATACAAGATCTACCCGTGCCTAGGCGAGTATACGTGTGTATAAT